>JBBIGC010046786.1:0-11569 GCA_037576955.1 Lepidarchus adonis | reverse complement strand
CACACACACACACACACACACACACACACACACACACACACACACACACACACACACACACACACAAACATACACAAGCTCACATCACGCAAAACAGAACAGTAAATGGAAAAACTTCACTTGTCTTTTTTCCTGTGAACTTCCTGAGATTTTTTTTTTTTTTTAATTTACCGCCTTTCCATCCTGATCTGTCCTGGTTTGTCTCGGTTTCTCATTTTTATTTTCTGGGTTAGTTATTTGGGCCTCTGTGTTCCTTTTTAACCCCCTCCCAAGTCTCAGTACAGTTGGATGCTTTTAATGCCAGCATCAGCATAAAACAAACAAAAAAATCCTTCTTTATGAATGTGCCTTGGTAATTGATATGATGTTTAAGCATTTGAACATGTGGCCAGGATTAAGCCTCACTAGAGGGGAAACATTCAAGGAGATTAAAAATGCACTATTACTAATTACAAAAATGCACTTGCACATGCTACTGCCTTGTGCAACTCTGTAAACACAAGCCATGTGGATACATCCGAACATTTTTATCTAAAGGGAATAACATCCTTTAAACCATGACCTTGTACTATGAAAGTATGTCGTAGTGGTGAGTGAGCATGACCCCTAAAAGGGTCAAAACCTTCCTCTGGTAGACAGGAAATTGTCTTCCACATGTTCGTATTATTGTCCAAACCACAGATTGCAAGACTGATTTTTTCGTTTTTCATTCTATTACAGATAGTCGTCTGTGAAGCGTGCTAGCACAATAAAGCCCAGCTTAGCTCACCAACACATGGGCTGCCAAAAAAACAGTTTCCTTGAAATACCCAAAAATTGTGTAAGGTAACCCCTCCCCTCACAAATCTCCAAAAAACATGGCATTTTTTCCCTGACCAAATAGCTGTAATGATAATTGGACTAAAAGCCACTTTTTTGTATTTAAAAAAAAAAGGTCAGAACATCCTCAGCAGAATCCACCTACTCCTCATGATTCCTTAAACCGTTGATGCCAAACCTTTCAGCCACAGCTCGGTGGAGGTTAGTATTGTCTCATCTAACGATGTGAGAGCAATCCGTGATAGTCTTGCTAATTTAGTTGATGAGTTGAGTCAGGTATGTTTAACGAGGCAGAAGGCTGATTTCTGCAATGATGTGGCCTTTGCAAATCTAATTCTGATGTACCTCTCTGGAAACCATGTCACAAAGTAAAATAGACCTGTAGTAAAAAGCTGCCATTCCAGAGTTGTTCTTCAATTTAGCATCCCTGAGGTTTTGTCAGTGAGATTAATTCAATTTCAATTGTGAAATATCTTTGGAATCTGCCATGATGGAATTATTTTGTCTGTGTTCATTTCCTTTGTACAGTAGCACCTTAGTTTAAAATTAGAGGAAGTGATAGCATTAGCCGTCTTCCAAACCTAACCACATATCATAGAAAAGAGGAGCAGTATAGTATAAAGATAAGTAATGTGGTATAACTTTACTTTTATTTGATGCTTTTACTATTGATTGTTTGGATTTTGAAAGATAGCTGGTGAGCAACAGTTTCTGACCACAGAATTGCTAATTGCTAAGTTAATGCTAAATTGCTACCTGCAGATTTCTGTCTTCTTTTGTTTTTGATGAATTGCCAAAACTGCAAATGTCTTATGTGACTGCAGCTTAATCCAAGAATGCCTCAAAGCCGCTTCCACTTTTTCTACGTCATGTAAATGTAACTCTTGCCAGTACTATCTAGAGTTACAGTGACTTATGGAACAAAAAACAGTACAATCCAGTCTCAGGCACTTGTCAGTATTTCAGCTCCCTTCACCCTCCTCTCAGCTGGGAGTGTTGTATAACTGGGGGTTCGAATTAGCTGGTAGAACTAGATGTGTGGGGAGAAAATGCTAAATACTATTTCTAATACTGTAACTTACTGTTATCTATAAACATGGACAAAAGTGTTTCTACATGAACATCAGTATCTTCATCTGAGCTCTGGAGCCAGTTTTCCATGAAATAATAATAAAGACGTGAGAGAAAAAGGAAGAGGCGAAATGTAAAAGAATGAGTGATGATGACTGTGCTTTCTCTTTCTCTCTCATTTCTCTCTTTTCCTTGCTCTTTCACGGTCACTCATTCATTTGCTTCCAAGTCAGGAGCACTGTGACAGAGAAAAGCCGGGTTAAGCCCTAGAGTCACTTCAGAGCCATTAGACTCATTTCAGAAAAAATACATAACAGTCAAGAGGGAGAGAGCGGGAGGCTGGGTTGGAGAATCACATCAGCAGCTCTTACTGCTCTGTAGGAGCTTCTGACTCATCTGAACTAAAGGCTTCACACGCAGACCAAACTACAAGCCAAAGCACATCTCACTCCTTTCTAATCAATTTCAGTTCTTGCTCCTTTTCCCCTTTTTTCAGTCTGATCTTTAATCTTGGTCTTTATAGTTTGACACATTAACATTGTACAATGGGAATATGACTTACAGGGGGGAAAGCCGCAAGTTGTAGTGCTTCCTTCCTAGAAAATAAAAGGCATAATCCATCACAAAAGCTGCAATTAACATAGACCATCTGTCATACAGTGCTCAGCATTGTATATTTAGAGGGACCCTGGCTGAAAGAGGAGGCTGAATTTCCGGCCTGCTTAAGCGTGATAGACTGCTCTTCTGCTTCCTTTTGATTTGCTTTACTTGCTTATCTTTCATAGGAATGCCATTGTGATCCCAGCCAAAACACATATTTAAATGGTCATTTTATGAAGGTAGAAACTTTAAAAGAACATTTCTACCAGAAAAAAACAAATCACTGCTTTTTGGAGCAAATGCTGAAATGTTAGCTGATAGACAAATATCTGCTGCTTTTGTATAACTGTAGCCATTATGGAGTCATTACTATTGCCTAACCTGGCTAAACACTTCAACCTGGCTTCATTTCTCTGGGAAAAACAAAATAAAAACCCTCCATTCTGCACAGGAAAACATGTTTTCTTTACAGTTTTGCTTCCTCAACCAAGAGAATGCCTGGCTTGGGGTCTGCGCTAGAAAAAACAGCATGGATTCTCAGGTTGTGATGCATCTACAAAAAGAAAGCAGGATAGTGTAGATAAGAGAAGAAAATGATAAGGTTTAGAGAAACTACTTTGAGGCTGAATGGCCTCAGTATGTTTACTTAATGTACATTAACTGTAATCATTAAAAACTCACATAAATGTTGTAATGCTTTCAAATGGTGTAAAAATACAATGCAAATTATTTAGATTAAATGTTTCCATTGTTATAATCTACTGATACCTCAATACAGAGGACATCTTTTCTCAGTTGACAGGACTGCTTTTGGCTGAAATAATAACAGACATACAAATGGTGAGACCAGTCATACATTCAGCATCCAACCCTTCCTCGAGTGGATCATACTCAGCCTGGTGGAACAGTGGATGACTCACTTCAAAACATGAAGAGTGCAGGTGACAAATGGCTTTTGGTTGCTGCAGTTTTTTGTATATAATATATAATAACAGTGGTGTTTAATTTGCTGCAGAACGTTTTGTAAAAAGGTTCAGAAAAAAACATGCAACATACTAACGAACTAAATATTAATATTAATACTTAATATTAATATTGTCTTCACATAACTTTATATATTTGAAAAACATTTTTTTATTAATATTTGTTTAAGAATTAAATGAGTTTCAGAACAACAAAGGCTTTCACAAAAGAAACTGCATACAGGGATGAGAGAGAGAGAGAGAGAGATTAACTTTGACACTGAAGATACCAAACACACTAAAAGTAATTGCACAGCACTTCCTCTCGCCACACCATCTGTACACTGCCCACTATGACTAAGTAGATCTTTCTCTCTCATCCACATTACACACAACCTCTTACCCACACAAACTCACCCGCATCTAGATTTGACCCATATAGTCTGAGAGTAAGTGCAGTGGAAGCAGAGGAGAGGAAAATGCAGGAATAACAGTTCAGCTTTTAAATTACAGAATAATCTTAAAATAACTATACATGTACTTAGTGCCTATAGTCACTGCGTCTCCTGTTTTGGATGAACAACTACCTGCTTAGTACTAAAATGTTTATGGATGTCCATTATACTTAAACCGCCAATCGCATAAGACTCTTGACTGATGACTTCAGATGAATGCAGTATAGAAACAACAAACAAAAAAGTTCTCTGAAAAAGTAACGACTGAGGAAAAAAACATGCTGTCTTCACTGTTAATATCTCTATTGGGGGAAAAATACAGATCATTTTTTTCACACACCAATACTGCCCTCTTGTGGTTTGTTTTCTGAATTATATCTATATATCTACAGGTATATCTAAAAAAAAAAATAGAATACCGTGAAAATGTTCATTCAGTTCAGAAAGTGAAATACATATAATATATTGATTCATTACATAGAGTGAAATGTCAACCTTTTACTTATTTTCTCTCTTACAGATAATAAGATTAATAAAGAAAAGGATATTTTAAACAGAAATGTCAGGATTCTGAAAAGTACTACACACTCAATACTTGTTTGGGCTCCTTTTGCAAGAATTGCTGCATCATGCTGAGGTGTGATGGAAGCCCAGGTTGCTTTGATTGCAGCCTTCAGGTCGTCTGCATTGTTGGGTCTGGTGTCGCTCATCATCTTCTAGACAATACTCCATAGATTCTCTATGAGGTTCAGGTCAGGTGAGTTTACTAGCCAATCAAGCGCAGTAACACCAAGGTGCCAAGTCCTGCTGGAAAATGAAATCAGCATCTTCATAAAGCTTGTCAGCAGAAGGAAGTATGAAGTGCTGTAAGATTTCCTGCAAGATGCTGTGTTGACTGTGGACTTCAGAAAATACAGTGACCAACACCAGCAGATGACATGGCCTCAAATCATCACTGACTGTGGAAACTTCACACGGGACTTCAATCAACATGGATTCTGTGCCTCTCCACTCTTCCTCCAGACTGAGACCTTGATTTCCAAATGATGTGCAAAATGTACACTTCTGACATGGTCTCTGGTTCAGGAGTGGCCTGACTCCAGCCTCAGTCCCCTCCTTGTGAAGCTCCCCCACATTCTTGAATGGATTTGATGGCTACGGTTGTCACTGTTGTTGGTGCACGTTTTCCCACCGCACATTTCCTTCCACTCACCTTTCTATGAATATATTTGGATACAGCACTCTGTGAACTCTGTGAGCTTCTTTAGCAATGACTTACTCTTTTGTGGCTTACCCTCCTCAGTCTCTCAGACTGAGATCATTCAAAGGCTCAGGAAACCTTTGCAGGAGTTCATTAGGGTGTGACACCAGGACTTTCCCCGATTGAACGTTTTCACAATATTCTAATCTTCTGAGACAGTGAATTTTGAAAGGAATGTATGTATAACTTTTTCACAATATTCAACTTTTTAGATGTACCTGTATATATACAGTGTACAGTTTTCATTATTATTATTTGTATTTATTTATTTTTACTCGACAGCAACTGCATATATAATGTGAACAGATGGTAATGTAATGGTATTACTATGCAAAGTTTAATTTTGAATCTACTTCAACACATTTTGGAGAAACTGTACAATGTCATGAAACTGCCTGCTGTTTCAAGAAATTAATCATGGAAAAAAAAAAAAACGAAAAAAAAAAACCTTAATTGCCACTTTAGCCATGTATAGATGAAGCAGTCCAGATAATGGCCTCTGTTGCTAAAAGGCTGTAATGTAAAACGGAGTATTGGATTTCCTGGCAAATCCAGGACAATCTAAAGCTTAGCTAGAAGAGTATGGGCTCAACCCACTTAATCCACAGAGCAACCTTTGACTGGACAATATGTCCATTTTCCTATAGCTTTCTTTCAAAAATGGTTCTAAAGAATGTAACACACAGTTTTCATAAACCAAGAGGACAATATCCCATTTTAATCAAGGGACAAAATACAATGTGTTCCTGGCATCAGATGTTGTACCCTATCTGCTTATTTAATGTATGTTTTATTGTCTATAGTGAACCAGTTTCAACACCAAGGTCCACCCAGACAGAAAAACATACACATATTGCTTCACTTATTATCAGAATTTATCCTCTTACCTCCACATAAGCAGACATTTGTGAATGGGGCAGGTATCAGACATTCCCTCTCCACTATGGTAACCACCTGTCTTACTCTGTCCTACACCAGTCCCTTTAGTGAGCACACCATTTCATTTTAAACCTTTCGTTCACTTTTTCAGTCTCTACCATCTAGTTCTAACAGAAAACAGTGTTTGACATTACAGCAGTAAAAACACAGCTCAGCAGTAAGGTTTTCTAATAACTTAAGTAAGTTAACCAAACTATGTAAGTGGATTATTGTGGCATTCGCCGCAGGTTGGAAATTACAGCTCTGACTTGCACTCGTAGTTAAGTCAGATTTTTTGGTTTGAAGCTTGTGTGGAAATTCAAAGTTCAGAGTGAATAATATTTTTGCTGAAATTTTGAGATTACATTAGACACTTGTAAAAGTAATTTAATTTGGTATGCAGTATAATAGGCATAAATATTATGGAACATAAATTCTGCTCCATTTAGGTATAAAATAATGTGGAGCCAGTGGCCATTTAAATCCCTTTCACACTTAACCCATTTACCTGGACAGTTGTGCAGCTTCCACTGCAGACCGTGTGGCACCATGACTAAAATTACTTGAGTCGCCCATTGATTTATCCATAATCTCACATCTTCTGATTTTCCTGAAAATAATGTGTCTTTGTTCCTCTACAAAATAAAACAAAAGATTTTCTCTTGCTAATGTCTTTAGGTCCCAGCACATTCAGTGTAACAAAAGAAATAAAAATGCATTTATAACCAGTGTTCAACCAGCTCCAGTCAACAGCCCACTTCCTGCCACCTTCTTTAGCTCCGCTGGCTGTTTGTACTATTTCACTGCATCCGAGTCACTGTTAGAAAATGCTGTAACTGGAGCTGAATGGCATCACAACAGTGCTGAAACACTTCCTGCTGATCAGAAAAGGTTTTTGTAAAATAACAATCTTTTACAGTTTTTTTTAGATGCTCTGAAGAAGAAATTCACTTTCTGGAAGGTGGAAAATGAAATAAAAAAACAACTAATTTAAAAAACAACTCCTCCAGCAAATTTAAATTTAAGTACACTCACAGCTCCCTACAGAGAATAAAAGTCTATGAAGAAAGTCTAGCCCTGTTCTGCTGGTGGTTGCCACTCTTTCTAACCTTTCCAGCCAATTCAAATATCAGATTATGGTGCTAGTAGGAACATATTAATCCAGCATTATTAGTTCACTGGCCCTGGTAACATGACATGGTTACCATTGACATACATCACAAATCAAGTGCTCTACTGGGACATTTCACGTGCGTTTGGGGGCCTCTGGTGGCCATGAAAACTCTAAGCAGATGGTGAGTTTGCTCATGCCGCTGGCCAGCCCTGTGTGTCCTCATTTCAAAGAGCAGCTCAGGTAAGGTTTTGGTATTATTAGTATTACTAATAATTATTAATGTTATTAATCATAAACGTTTATTAAATGTTTGTTTCTTGTATAGATCAACACTGATGAACTGGGGAACATTCCCTGTAGCTGAATCCGAATGAACACTGAGGACAGACTGAGGTTAAAGAACTGCACCTGTCTGGAGTTTAGAGAAACTGATCAACAGAGCTTAAATGAGACTCACTGTTCAGCCACAGACCTGGCGCAAGGTCCTCTGACCCTAGAGACTAGTTTGGAGCTGTGAAAACCCCTTTAACTTCGAGACATTTCGTGTGATATTGTATTTCCCCAACGATGGGCCACAGCTTCTACACTGACTTTGCAAACCTGGTATTGAGTCTGACTTGCTTAAATGGGGTGGTCTGTCTAAAAATATGAAAACACATTCACTAAAAGTAGAATTCAGTACAAAAAGACGACATACTCAAATGATTAGCTGAATTTAAGTTTAAGGTTTACTTCAGCAATGCAAATGCAAAGATAGATCAGTGAGAGGTCAGTATAAAACGTGGAAAATAAAAAGCGCCATTGTTACCTTTCTCATGCTCCTGGTTGGAGGTCCTGCTACACACCACTAGCCTCCACAGGCTACCTGCACACCACCCACACACCGCAGTTACCTACAAGTGGCTCAGTTTGGCCCAGCAATATACTGACTTGAACCTATGACATGAAAGAAGTATCCCACATCTGCTGCTCCTTGTATATCAGGTGTGATTTCTGCAGATATCTAGCATGCTAGATATCCAGTTCCAGTTGCCAACAAGGCCAGGAATATCTCAGGGTGGTTCACACATATAGACCTTCCAGGCATGTATTCTTCAAACATTGTAGAGAAAGGGCCCAAACCATTGACATATACAGTACACAATTAGTAGGACTTTGTAGTCACTATAACAGAATGTCTAGAATAATTGATAATCATAGGTCCATTTGTGTGAGGAAGTTAAAGATTGGCAGTAGTATTCTGAATGATCTAAAGCCAACGGAGATCAGATTTACTCAAGTAGGTAAACAGAGAGCTACTTATATCAACACATGAAAAATTGGAAGTATGGACAAACAGTCCAATTTTATACCTAGAACCACAGACTCAAGCTTAGATAAGATTCTCTGGGAGTGAATACAAACCACACCAAGATTACATAAGGAGACATGTGAGAAGTTGGAGAGTGACAAAAATCTGTTTAGATTTTTTCTCCAGAGGCTCGGTTAGTGTTTTGAACTAGTTGTAAATACTCTTGCAGGTTTGAGATATAGTCAAACCCCATTAGCTCACCATGAAAGGCTGCAGAACATTTCTTTCCATGTCATTTACCTCATTAAGCTGCCTTCTGCCAATGTACGCATTTCTCCCTCTATAGCAGGGGTGTCAAACTCAAATACACAGTGGGCCAAAATGTAAACCTTGGACAAAGTCGCGGGCCAACATTGATATTTATTGAAAAAAATCTTTACGCAGATAAAACAATGAACCTTTTTATATAAACCAAAAAAAGGTTTATTTAATAATGAATATAGAACAAGCTAAGCTTAATACTATACAATATATAACTTAATATTGCACACATGCAAAATCGAATATTGAATAAAAAAATACTGACCAACTGACCACACACACACACAAGTTATGTCTCTTTGAACCAATCAGGAAGTTGGCCAGGTTTTATTTGCTCCTTCACCGGCCTTTAAAAAGACCAACCTGTACCCTGTGCGTCCCCTACTGGCTAGGATGCGCACGAGCATGAACCTGTGAGCGAGGATAGTAATGGATGACCAGACTCACCGAGTCATCACTCTCCAGACTCATCACAAAGAGAGTGAGCCTGTCCATCCATCACTATCAACACACAGCTCTCCAGTGGGAAGTGGTTGGTAGGGTGCCAACCTATCCCTCTTGAGCACTACCCCTCTGCCTCTTTTACACAGTTTCACTCTGTAGGCCACCTCCAAGAGGCTCCAGCACAGTGCAGGGCCCGATCCAGTGTGACGCGAGCTTGGACGATACCCCCTTCTTCCTGGTGGGGTTATACACCCAAACCCGCTCACCTGTGGCAAAATCTCGCCCCCGGACGCGTGTCATACACGTGCCGTTGTATTGCCCCAGCCTCACTCAATGACTGGCACGCGAGTCCATGCACCGTGCGGAGCCTCTCCCGGAGGTGACTAACAAATGCACAAATGCAACGCATGCACATCTAGAAAGGGGCCAACTCAGTGTTCGCACACCCCGCGGCAGAAGTTTTGCGTGGAGACGCTGATGGGACGCGTGGCGGTCGATGTACTGGGGCTTGACGGCCTGGTTGAGCATAGCGACCGGACATTAGCCACGCAGCTTGCCACCCAATCTACACCCACAGCGTTAACGTTTGGGCGTGAGCTGCGCACGCCGGTGGACTTAGTGGTTGGGCCTCCCCCTGAACCTGAGGTGCCTGGAAAGCTGGGCTTGGACACGGGAAAGTCAGGAAACCCTTTCTTGGGTAACTGCCTTAAGTCACTCACGAAAGCCCTGAGCAGTTCACCGGGCTCGCGTCCAGTTCTGCTTTCGCGTCCTCAGGCCAACCCGGCCGTCCGAAACGGCGAGTGAGTGTGGTTTCGACCTCAGTCCAGTTGGCCTTCTCTCTGCACAAGGCCCCTAAAGCATGCAGGGCCTCCCCCTCCAGGGCGAGGGCGACTCGGACAGCCGCCTCACGTGAGCTCCACCCGCCCTAGTTTGCTGCCAGCCAGACTTGTTGGGGAAACGCATCTGGCGGTCCTCTGCCTCTGTACGGTGGTAGCTCGATTCTCGTGCTGGTACCTCGCGACATCGGCGTGCCCGACATGGGGGTGCCTTGCTCTTCCAGTTCTTCTTGTGGCCGGAGGCTCTTTCGCCGCCTTCCTCTGGGAGCGCTGTTCCACTCCGGCCCTCCAAGATTCTCCCGGGTCTTCCTCCGTCCCCCTTCCAGCTCGGCTATTAGCTTCTCCGCCTCCTGGAGAAGTGACAGGTCCATCCCAAGGCTCTGACACCAATGTAGTGATTCTCTGGGAGGGAGACCCACCAACTGACCACACACACACAAGTTATGTCTCTTTGAACCAATCAGGAAGTTGGCCAGGTTTTATTTGCTCCTTCACCGGCCTTTAAAAAGACCAACCTGTACCCTGTGCGTCCCCTACTGGCTAGGATGCGCACGAGCATGAACCTGTGAGCGAGGATAGTAATGGATGACCAGACTCACCGAGTCATCACTCTCCAGACTCATCACGAAGAGAGTGAGCCTGTCCATCCATCACTATCTCGCTCGCACAAACACAAACGCACAGTAACATGTTCTCCTATGCAGTCTGTTCCTCTGCCTGCAAAACACACAGAATAACATAGCCTGAAACAGTGCTAACTGCCGAACTCCCATGATGCTCCTCCCCGAGCAGCCAATGGCAGCCACCCAGGACCACTACAATAGATATTAATGGCATTAATTTCTTAAAATGTATATTAAAATTGTATGCCTCTTTTATTTGCAGCTTTCTAATTTATATTTCAAAAGTAACATTCCACAGCCTAACAATATAAAATAAAAGAGCAAGCATAAATCAATAACCTAATAATAATATCCTTCAATGAGCATGCCACCATATAAGCCCATGTCTTGGAGTAGCAAGAAAACATGAAGAAAGAAAACGTTAATTATAACTAAGTTTGCGACACACTGATTTATTCTGATACATGACATCTCTTCTTGGACGCTAGTTTATAAATGTTTCAGATATTCTGCCTCCCACCTGTTCAGAAAAAAGATAATGTATTCTTTTCGCCATTTTTTGGGAGCACTAGTGGCTAGTCCACTGGCCAATTTCCCTTAACAGTACTAATATTTGGAACATAGTCCCAACTCCCTGGCTAGCAACATAGAGTGAAGAACTAACAATGATTCACAAGAAAGTTTATGTGGCAGGGAAATAAACAAAGTGTCCAGTACTTCACCCCTTTCTAGCACACAGCATGCGTAGCTGTGAAAAGGCTAACACCTGGATAGGTGATATATATATACAGGTCCTTCTCAAAAAATTAGCATATTGTGATAAAGTTCATTATTTTCTGCAATGTACTGATAAA
>JBBIGC010046775.1:0-11569 GCA_037576955.1 Lepidarchus adonis | reverse complement strand
TCTGTGAGGGGCAGAATTCTTGCTTGTTTGTAGGTGCTAAATACTTATTTTCTGCACCATTATACAAATAAATTCTTCAAATATTATACAATGTGATTTCTTTTTTTTTTTTAACATTCTGTTTCACGCAGTTGAAGTGAATCTATGATGAACATTACAGACGCTCTCATCTTATTAAGTGGGACAACTTGCAGAATCGATGGGTGCCAAATATTTTTTGCCTCACTGTATATTGTACGTAGGCATCATTTGCTGCAGTTTGGAAGAGCAGATTTGAGGCTTCACTACTGTGTGAAATGGTTTTATTTTACATCATGTTTAAACTTTTAGAAAGTTATATAGTTCTAATCCACTGAATGTTAATATTTCTGCATAATTTTCATATGGGGTAGGTGTTAATCTTTATATGCAGTAAGTTTAAATGGATAGAAAGAGACTTAATGTGATAATGTGCTTAGCATGTAGCTACTGATCTTCCTATTTACATATACAGTGGGTATAGAAAAGAATTAACCCCTTTGAAATATTCCCTTTTTTTGCTTTACACCCTTAAATGAAAACGCACAAACCAATATATTTTCCAGCTTTACTTACTCAATGCAACCGATAACATCCAAGCCACATAATGTCCATATCACAGCTACAGAACAAAAAAAAATGCAAGAAACACTGAGATTAATAAAGGGTCACCCCCCTCCTAAACAATAACTGTAAACTCAATCATTTACATTTTACATTTATTCATTTGGCTGACGCTTTTGTCCAAAGCGACTTCCAGGTACAGGAACAATCAAGCATAAATTCAGACATGACAATACTGATGTGGTCTGATCTTGCGAATGTTGTACAGGGTGAATCTGCAGGATCTTGATGTAGCGGCTCTTAGCAGTACTGGTCGAAGTAAAGACCAATTGGCCAAGCTGGATGGAAATGTTGTGAAGCTGGATGGAAATGTGAATCTTTTGAAAGTAACCACCATTTCCACTGCAGACCATGGTTACTGGCTTCCACATGTGATCAGTTGTAATCAGTGTAATTAGTTAAGCATAAAAACAGCATTTTCTGGAGCACTTACTTGCTTGGTAATGCAGCTGACAGCAAACAAATGACTATGGGTGGCAAAAGATCTGAAGGACAGTGTTGTGGACAGACAGGAGATGGATACAAAAAAATCTCAAAGGCTTTATAAATCCCAAGGAGCCAATAAAGCCAATAATTAAGAAGTGCCACGTGCTTGGTACTAGGACCCTCCCTGGATCCAGCTGTCCCTCCAAACTGGATGCAAGAGGTAGGAGGAAACCGGTAACCGAGGATTACAAGAGGCCAATGGCTACTTTGAAGGAGTTATAGGATTTTATGTCAACATTTGTGGAAAGATATGAAGATGAAGAAGCTCCCCATACAATTTGACCAAACCTCTGTACTGTAGATGTGCAAAGTTGAAGAGTAACCCAACAAACTCAAGTTTGTCATTACAGCAAAAGGTGGCTCAACAAAATATTGACATTAGGGGGTGTTCCTTTATTAATTGCAGTATGTCTTGATTTAGATTTTGCTAATAGTTTTTCTGAACTGTAGCTGTGATATCTTCCAGTTGGATGCTATAGATTGCATTTAGTAAGTAAAGCTGGGAAGAGATGTTTTGTGTGCATTATTATTTAAGGCTGTAAAGCAAAAAAAATGGGAATATTTCGATTCTTTTTTAATACCCACTTTATATCTCTTTATTCATCAGTTTTCCTCCAGTCATTTCTTCCACTTTACAAAATTGATAACTTTCCTTCCCTGTCCAGGCTTCTGTATCATGGTAGCCCTGTCTGTCTACACGGACCACTTCCACAGGGGCGAGAAGGATGGCTGGTATGGGTGGTCTTACATCATGGCCTGGTTTGGTTGGCTGTTGACCCTTCTCACTGGTGTGATCTACATCATCCTGCGCAAGAGGGTGGATTAAACCATGCCACACATTTAAAGAATATTTTGTCAAAAATGCTATTATTGTTAATAATGAATGACAGCTAGCAAATAAAATTATGCTAGCAGGTTGCTGGTAGCTTTTATTTGTTTTTCATGTACGTCGCTCTGGATAAGAGCGTCTGCCAAATGCTGTAAATGTAAAATTTTAGCCATATTAGTTTTTTGGAGTAAATGTTTCTTTTGGCATAGTTCTAGACTACACATGTCGAATTTCAATTGCCAGACTAGATCTAATCTATGGCAAAGGGATAACATGGGTCCAGACCACAATACTATGCCAGTACAGTACAATCCCTTTAACCCATAAGCCCAAGTCTATGTCCAGGAAACTGAACTTTGGTTTAGTTGGCGAGTTTATAGATTTGCTGTTCCTAATGTCATAAACACATTCAAAAATGTAAGTGTGTAGGCTTCCATATCTACCGCTGTATAGAGTCAGTGGGTAAAAGGACACAAACCATATCACTATGGAAAATCCTTCAGATTGAAGTAAACGTTAGACAAGTATTCATACAACCACTGACAATATTAACTGGAGACATTTTAGAAATATTAATAGCATAAGCTAAATGATTTTCACTAAGCAAAATAAATAATAATAAAAAACCCACACAAATAAATTTTAATAGTATAACAACTTTTCATGTGCTTTGAATGAAAAAGATCTAAGAAGTAAAAAAGCCAAAAAATGATGAAATATTGCAGGAATACTCCACCCACAGATGTTAACATTACTAATGACAACTGAAATTCTGGGAACTAGTCAGCAAAAATGTATTTGCATTAATTTAACTGGAACTTGCCAGTTTTCATTTATTATTAATGTTCTTTAATAAAAAGCGGGGGGCAAAATGTAGGAATAAGAGATGCTGGAAATATAATGTAATATGTGTACAGAAGAACAGATGAAATGTAAATGTATACAAATTATATATGACTATTACAAGAATGTAGTTTTGAATGAAAATAGTTACAAGAACATTTGTTTGTAAATCCACTCCTAATTTCTACCAAAAGCTTACAACATAGTTATCTTAGTTTATTTTTTATCTTCAATAGAAAATGTTCAGATCTAGGTTCAGGGCCAACACAACTTTTAGAGTAAGGGCATCTGTTACTTATCTTACAGTCTGGTGTAGCTTTCAATGTATCTTAAACTTGAATGTGAGTAGTAAATTCAGTACAGAATAATTTCTGACACCTGTTATCAATGTTCACATGGTCATGTGATGGCACATAGCACAGTAGATTCTGGACAGCAAGTACCAGTTTATCAAGAAAGGAAAGTCCTTCTGAGGGAATGATGAGGCATTTTTGGTTTTGCAAATCATTTGGCTTGAACGGGTGATGAATTGTTATCACTGCTGCCAAAATTGGTCTCTCCCCAAACAGTCAATTCACAGCAGAAGGTAAAAAATGTAAGTTAATGACGTGTTAAAATAGATTTGATCCCAAGTCATTTTGGATATCAATCAGTCAGTTAGTTCATATTGAAAAGTTCACACAAAGTAAAAGACAACATGGACTTAGAAGGTTTTGATAAGACAGTAAGATATTTTCAATGGATGTGAAATTGCTCCAAAAACAAACCCTGTGGTAATTCCTTTTACTTGGTTATTTGATTAAGATGATGTTATGGTGGTTAAGGTCACACGTGAAATCAGTGACATTTTTATTTTAGTTTAAGCACAAGTTGTGTTGGAAAAGGTCCATAACAATGGAAAATGATGTAAACAGTGTAAAAAATGTGCATTTCAATAATCACACAAATAAAAAATGTGACTATGGTTATGCTTGTATTTATTTACAGCAATATCTCACTCCAACTTTTAAAATAAATATTAAACATCTTTCTTGTTGAATAACACATGAAATCAACATGGAGGGCAAAATACAGGGTCATGTTTAAGGGCAGCCATTTTGTTAGTCTAGGTCCCCATTAGTATTTTACTATATTGGCATCTGCTTCAATGGAAAGTGAAATTTTCTAATAATAACAAAACTACACACATTTACAGTTATGTAGCTCTATCACTGACCTTCTGTTAGACTCCCTGTTTAATGCGCCAGGCACTGAAAAAGGAATGTTTCATAGAGTGAAAACGTATGGGGGGGTTCACACAAGTGGACTGAACTAAACTCCCTGACCAGAGGGGGTTATTCTTTCCTGGACGACAAGGTGGAGAAGGTGATTCTGTTCTGCGGTAAGAAGAGGCCTGAAGAGAAAGAGTATGTTTAAGTAGGTGAACAACAAAAAATATATATTAGATGTTTGCAGAGGAGGGGAGAGGGAATCCGAAATGTCAAAGTAAGAAAGGGCACAAAGAAAAGCATCTTCTAAGGAGCGTTAAGATTACGCCATTGTTATCTTGTTTTTCTGAGGAGAGATTGTTCCTCAATGTAAAAATGTAGATACAAAGGTCAATTGTGATTAAATGTGAAATAATTTTTAGCCAAAAATGGTCAGGATATTATTTTTAAAAGCAACATGTATGGTCTTTTCTGCCCGTCACATTTGTGTATCCAGTGTATCTTTAAAAATAAATTTCTGAGCAGCAAACAATTTAATCAAATCCTGCTAAAATTTGACATCAATATGCACTCAAACATTTACTTAAAATCTGTAATCCAAATGAATTATTGTAATGTCACTTGTTTTTCTAATAAGTGCTCGGTAACTCACCATAGTTCTTTCTGAAGAGACTTGAGAGACTCAGTATCTTTTTCCTGACATGCCATCTGCAAAACAGCAACCAATGTTAAAGGTGTCCAACAGCACAACAATATAAAACATACTCAATGCATGGTTATTCAAATCTATAGATATAAATTAAATCTAAATATCATTATCAAAATCTTTATTCAAACTGGATTACTTTTATCTGAGGAGGTTTGGGAATGTATTTTGTAAGAGATATGTTCAGGATAAAGCATTTTCCCAAATTGCACCATATACATGAAATCAAAACTTCATTGCCTGAACATTCACATCAGTGTTAAGATTAAAATTAAATGGTCAAATTAAACAAATCGCATTAGACAAGAAAATTGGACTCATTCTCATTACCAAATAAAACTGAAAATACACTGCTACTTTAAAGGTACAGTCCTCCACTTATGTTTGCTTAATTGCCCTCACCCCTTTAAAAATGTAGTGTAAAATTTTAAATAAAAAGGAGATTGAATAAAACGCTCAGAAAAAGGCATAACAGAGCCTCAAGTGGATGAATGTCTCCCTCTAGTGGACTTACAGAGGAATGGCCACATGGCATTACACATGTTGGTGCTTATTTAAACAAGTTTTGACTTACGTCACACTCTGAGAAACATAGCCTCGATATAAGTCGAGGACCCCCAGTATTTACATTTTCTTTCTTGTTCTAATTAGGCCATCAACAAAACTAATGTACTGTTGAACTTGAGGATAAAATTGCTATTAAGCCCTTCACCAACAATAGAGGTAGCAGTTTCTGCTACCCAGTGTTATTATAACAGTACTATGAGGTTGATTTGCACAACAGCACTACCATTAGTGAGTAAGCTCCAAGTTTGACCAATTACAGAAGATTTTTTGCTTCAGAATTATTACATAGCTGACCTGTAAAAAATACAGACCCAGCACTGCCCCAAGTAAAACTAGTCCAGCTCATATAGGGCTATTACTGTTTCAAAGTTTTCCCAATTTGGATGATTGGATGGAACATACCACCACAGACTGCAGAAGGAGGAAGATATTTTCTGGAAGAAAGTTCACTGAAAAGGCAAAAAACCAGCTTTGAGATTAGCTATTGACTGAGATCACCATTACATGAATAACAAACATTCTATTCTCATTCATAATTATTACTGTGATTCAAAACCGTTATTACAGAAGATTATAATATGTAACTTAGATGCTGAAATCACTGTTTTCACTATGTGCTGTGAACCATATAAATATAGTAATATACAAGCAGCATGGAATTGTGGTCATAACTACACTTAACTAAAGAAAAGTAAACTCTGATATGAAGAGTATTTGCTCACATCACTCAATTACAACTACTTCCTCTGAAAGGAAAAACACTCACTTTTACCTTGACTGTGTGAGTCAAAGGATTCCCAAGCGTATCTCTCAAGTGTCTGTGCATGTTCCGGCAGTAATTTCTGTGGGGGAGGCTAATACAAAAGCCAGGTTATATAGAGGAAGACCACATTACTCACCAATATAAAATCACAGTCTTGCAAGTGACTTTCACTCTAGTAATGGAATCTGAGAGAACATAGCAGCATCTATCAGTTGGGAAAAAAATGTCCCGATATGCGATATCACAATATGTGTTTTTCCACCATCTGTTAACACGAAAATGAGACACATATGAAATTTTATATTAAAAAATGAGTACAAATAATTTTATTATTAGACTAATATTATTATACTAATGATCCTTTCTGAAATAAAACATTACGTTCAGCTGTGTTTTTTTTAAGTACTGAGTAATTAAGTAATCTGCTCAGAAAATCATACTTTGGCCAAAATCAATCACAATAATAATAAATATCATCAAATTGCTCTAGTTGAAAATCTGTTTTTCTTCTAGCAACCTAAATGAAACAATGCTGTTCAGGAAGATCTACTATTTAACCTGTTATTAGTTCTTAGCGACGACAGAGAGAGATTTTATGACTTTAGGTCGGTCTACCTCAAGCAGCATGAGCAGGAGCACCCTGGAGATTTCACACTTTGCTACTATGTCCACAAATGCACCTTAGAGGGGAAAAAAGAGACACATTCTGATACACAGCAACATTTACTCTATACAGCAGCTCTTATTTACCAATACCTGAAAGCAACTCTAACTACTTTTTCATACAACATTCACAATTAGAGGTAAAACTCATGAAGTGAAACATGGGGCACATTGTGCCAGTAAAATGCTTAGCAGAGTCTTTACTATATCCTCAACCTTATTCAATTTTTAGTGTTTCCTGCTTTTTTTAAACACAGCTTCATTTCCAGCAGTGTGACGGAGCTGAGCAGACAGTCCAGAGAATCGGTTGCTAGCATCAAAATTAGCATGTTTACCTTTGAATTCACTTATAATATATGACTGAATGTGGTACCGTGGTAGTGCTGTTGGACTTAATGAAGGTAAGTCTATGTTACACTTGGAAAATATCGCCTCGACAAACGTTTTTATTTTGAAATAGTTGATTGCGCATGTTCCTGGGCCGAGGGCTAGCTTAGCAGCAGGTCGTGGCTAGTTCACCAAACGTTTGTGGAGTAGCACTTTACTATGAGTACTACGCTTGTATATGCTCATCTTTCTGTACATCCAGAAATAGGTTGTAGGTAGTGGAACATAGTAGAACAGAGTGCCGTACAACAGCGGAACAAACCAAAACAAATCTTCTTACGATATCACAAAAATAATGAAAACTCCACAGAAAAGCCGCACCAGATTATAAAGCGCAGGGTTCAAAGCTTGTGCAAAAAGTAGCGGCTTATAGTCCAGAAATTACGGTACTCTATACCCCTCTATAGGTGTTATAACAGTGACAATATGCAAATACAGTACATGTCTTAATAAAATACATTGTTTTAGATTTAGATTAAACACATGATGAAATACTAAATGTTGTCAGGAGAATCCAATATCATCTCACCGACAGGGGTGTTGGTGCCAGGGAGCTGCAGTCCTCTCTCCTGACACATTATCTGCATTTCCGAAAGCACGGCCAATGCACCATCATAATCACCTACAAATGAAACAAGCATATGTGATCAGCATTTACATCCTACATTTCAAAGCATCAGAGCAAAGAGTGTTTAATATTTGTTAACCTGCTTTATGAGCTCAAACTCTGTACTCACGGGTCAGTATTTTGCATGAAGCCATCTCCCAAAGAGACAATATAGACTCAATAGGAGTCTGAGTCTGAAGCTCTGCAGCTCTTTGAAAGTGTACTATAGCCTCTCCAGGCCTATTCATCTCCTGTACACAAAAACACATGATAAAAATGTATTCCTGCAGTTACAAACAGCTTTTAGACACAAACACAGCATATAAATGTACAATAGTCAATAAGAATATAATAATAATTCTTACTTTGAGAGCATTGCCAAGTTCTAGGGAGAGACTAGCAGCCATCACTGGTTGATTCATCTCAATATAGACCTGTAAACCATCAACAATTTGCCAAATGAGGATTTCCTTCCATCCACATACTCATGTAACTTCCAGCAATACTTTTTACAAATTAAACAGTACCTTTATTGCAAAGCTGTAGCAGTTGAGTGCAGCTTGCAGATGTTCATCAAATCCTGGGGCCTGCAGGGCTCTGTTCTCCTGCTCAGATGCTAGAAAGAGTCGAGCAGCATCAGTCAAAGCCAGGGCCTCCCCTGGGGCGTTAAAGAGAGTCTGCTCACACCTGGATAAAAGATAATGATACTGTAACAGTATGTTAATAGAAACAAGTAATAGCCCGTCTCTTATTGAAGTGAAAGATATTTCTGTCGAGATATCTGAGGGTTGTTGACAGATATTAACTGGCTCTATTTAATTGCATCCGGTGCTAAACCTCTCCCACAATAACAGCAGCATCACAGCCAAGTATCACCGCCGAACAGACAGAGGGATGATATTAGTAGTGATGTTTCATCTTCTGTCAAAAGAAGCTGCATGATATTTTGTGGCCATAAATACCCATCACCATTCCGACTATGAGGAGAATAATAGCCCATCTTCAACAAACACCTGTGTCTATTAAACGCCGGCCCTCCCAAAAAATTTTTGAATAAACGCCAGGGCTACTATTGGATGATATATGCTAAACTAAAGGGGGCATGGTATAGCAATGTAGAGCTCTAACTGATGAAACACCCTGCCAAAACCACACTGGCAAGATGTTACTCAAATACTATCTATGAATATCAGGAACGTTTGATTCAAAAGAATTGCATGTTTAGCATAACTTGCATATAGAGGTTTAAAGTCTTAGACACAAAATATGAACAATACCTTCATAAGTTTGTTGACAGCACAATCAATGTTTCATCTAAAACCATATGTATAATAGAGCGATAGAGCGAGTTAAAGAGTGTCTGGAGCACCTACCTTGCCATGGCCAGATTACAGAAAGCTGCATACTGAAGACAGTCCTGCTGCTTCAGCTCTTTAGCTAGTTGACCTGGAAAGATCATGGCCATTGAATTTTTATACTACACACTATAGCTGAACATGACTAAAAGGGACATAGTAATTTAAGATTTGACGTTTGCAACTCACCAAACTGTTCACTTGCTTCGGCGACATTGGGCTTTCGAAGAAAACGTCTAGGCGTTGAGAAAACAGAAGTAAAGTGTTAAGATGATGCATTTTGCTGTGCGCACCTGCCAACCAGGCTGTCAGGCATGCTAAAAACAAACACGAAGCTAGCTGGCTAGTCAACTCGTATTCATATTAGAACCACAGAGGGAAGGACATTTACGTGTTTAATTTTAAAATGGCATAAGTAGTCAGTTGTCACCAGTGATCGTTAATAAATTGTGGTTCCTGGTGGCATCGCCTGGCTAAGTTTGACAAACGTGTTAGCTAAGCTAGCTAGTTAGCTAACTGCTGATAGCGCTTTACGGAACGCTAGTAATGGTGCAATAACAAGAAGGCGTTGCATTGTTATAGACTTGGTGTTACGCCTGATTATTGAAGTACTACATTAATACAGTGAATTTCTTACTTTTTGAGCTTGTTTGACACCGCACGGTAGCGGGTTAGGAAATCTCCCTCCGCCGCCATTGTTGACGTCGGATAAGAGCGTGAACGTGAAGCAGAGAACGTCATTGGTAGAGCTGCTGCAAATTCATTGGCTGAGATGTCTGGGGGCGGGACTTTGCTGGACACAGGTAGGTAGGCAGCTTTGGAGCTGCCAGCGCCGAATCGACACATTCATTGACCTCAGGTTTTCAGCCAATGGGAAATTGTGTTTTGCCTGTAAAACATCCAGTTAGCAGCAGCGGCGTTCTGGAGAAGTCAACAACAGCAGAGGGCGCTAATGCGACGATTTGTCAAGTGTAAAATCCACAGGTAAAGGCCAACAAAAAAGAGTGAATCATTGGTTGTAGGCGAAAGGTTGAAAGAAAAGAAAACCAAGCCCCTCGAAAATGATGCATCAAAATCCTAGCAGCAGTAACGCAGATGTTGACCAAAGTGTTGAAGACTAGGCGGAAATTGAACCTGATGATCGTCCACAGGCTGGTCACAAGTGACAGACAGCAGGAGGAACAGGAGGAGCACTGCCAGAGTCCTGTAAAATGACCTCCCGCGGGCCACAAATGTGCTTGTGTCTGATCAAACGGTCAGAAACAGACTCCAAGAGGATAGTATAAGGTCTCGACGTCCACAGGTGGGGCTTGTGCTTACAGCCCAACACAAAGATTATCATTGTAAATCAAATTTATCAACCCATGGAGGTCTGGATTTGGAGTCACACACAAAATTAAAGTGGAAAAAACACCACAGGTTATTTAATAAGAATACTCCATTAATTCTGAACTAGGATGTCTTATTTTTGTGTTTCCCTTTATTTTTTGAGCAGTAAATATCAAGAGAAACCTGCTAGTGTCTGTGTACATGTCCAGGATGTGGGCTTGTTTGGGTGAAAGTCCAGGGCCGTTTTTTAGTCCCAGTCCACCCCTGCCAGTTGGGGTAGTTCTTACAAAAGCAATCAATGAGTGAAGAATAATACCAAAAATTTATTATATTATATTTAAAAAATGTTATCTGAAAGATGCACTATCCAAAATTAAATATTTATTAAACATAAATCTGCACAGTCCCGAAAAATACATTCTGCCTGGGTTACTTTTTTAATCATCTTGTCTAGTTTATCTTATTTTGTCTACTCTGATTTTCCTTCCTGTTTTCTGTCTTACCTCCGTAATGAATCGCAATTCAAAACTGGCAGCTTATTCTCCATTCATGGACTGCATGGGGGGTAAAGGTTATTCTTCAAAAGTGTTTGCATACTTAATCACTTAATTACTTCAAAAAGCTGGGAAAAATCTTCCGGCAATAATACAGACCTATTGAATATGTTCTCTACTGAAGTAAATGAAAAGAATATATTTATTATATTTGGTGAATATATAAGAATATTTATTCACCAAAATGTGAGGGGTGTGTACTCACTTTTGTGAGATACTATAATGTATATGAGTGCCACTGACTATAATGTATGTGAGTGCCACTGACTACTCCCCAATGTGGCATACTGTGCTTAAGCTGTTGGAGGTAACAATTCAAGATTACAACCGATATGCCATTGTTTTTACACACATTTTTTATTTATACTGTTTTACACTCAACACCTGGTTCATAAATATGTCACACACATACGCTTCAAGAGCACAATACAAACAAAGTCTAGAGTCACACAGGTGTGTGGAATTCTAAAAAGACCCTTATGCAACAACAGGAATAACTAAGAAGAGAGGTAAGTTTCAATATTATCAAAAGAATATCACACCATTCACGAAAATATTTCTTGACTCAGAAACAAATGTAACAAGATTCACAAAGATAATTCATGACTTACAAATAAATGTAACACCATT
>JBBIGC010046764.1:0-11570 GCA_037576955.1 Lepidarchus adonis | reverse complement strand
GTGTGTGTGTGTGTGTGTGTGTGTGTGTGTGTGTGTGTGTGTGTGTGTGTGTGTGTGTGTGTGTGTGTGTGTGACTGCCCCTCACTTATACTTGCCAGAAATCAAGGTTGGTTTCTCCACCCGGGGTTCCTGTATAAGCAACATTTTGAGGTTTTCCCACTTGTCTTTTTTGTGCTTTGTAGAGGATCAACAAACCGAATAAGATGAGCTATAATTTGCCCAGAACTGTCAGAATCCGCACTTCTTCTGAGAGCAGTGACATTAATAGGGTTTTTTTGTCCAGCCTCATCCATGTTGGATGATTAGATCAGCAACACCACTCCAACTCAAGTGGAAGGTTTGGGTGGAGCTGCAACTTCATACTCCAGTACTAGCAGCTTTATAACTCTCAGAGGCACAAAGCATAGCATCCTTTAGCTCATGTGTGTTTGCTACAGAGTGTGTCTTCCTATCAGTAATCGAAAAACTGATACTGATACTGATTGTGCTCATGTCGAGCAGCAGGCTTCAGTTTTCTTCCAGTAATAGGGGAATAAAATTAGAATAATGCCACACAGGAGTAATTTACTAAGTCAGACAAAAGAAACATTATTCTGATTATCATTTGGATATCTAATTGAAGCATCATCTAGTGACTCTGACTTTGGCATGTGTCGAGAGTTTGAGAATTGCTTGAAAAGTGTTTTTCCTCTGCTGATCAGTTGCTGTTGCTTATGATCTTCATGCAGCCAAAATTGTGAAAGACAATTGTGAAAGTGTGTATTTTCACCCCAGGAGGAATCCGTTTTTGTTTCTTGAATATTCATACGTAAAAACAAATCGTTATTTAAATATCACAATGATAAATTTTGTATTTGTACTAGTTAAAAATGAAAATGAGGTTCACTGACTGTAACTAGCATAAAAGGTGATCTGTAACTGATTGTTTGTTTTTGTAGATCAGCCTCAGGTGTCATGAGTTCATTTCCCAGTGATCCCCCAGTCCACAAATTGCCCAAATTACCTCTGGGTGGATTGGTTTGCCCACAGTATTATACAAATGGTCTGAGGCTTTACTAAATGACAAGCATATGGTAGCCTTCACCCTCTCAGTGTGGGTGGTATCATGTTCATCAGTTGGACCTTCACATTGGTTGGAAAATGGACTAAAATAGAAGAAAATATTACAAAGCAATATGCAAAACAACCACTTCACCACATAATCATGCCTTATTACGAATCCCAATTAAGAAGGGTGATTTGATGGGTGCTCTTGCCCTCTGTGTTTCCGCCTCCTGGGTCGTTTGGATGCTCCTCAGTGTTTAGCAGAAAATGGAATTCACACGTGATGCTCATCCATCATTCTCAGAAATGACTCGCATTAATTCTGTGTAGTCACTGCATTGTCTCGTGTGTTCACTGTGTAAGCAAATGTATTTCTGGGGAATTTCGAAGTTCCTAAGTTCCTCTAGCTGTTTCCAGCCAGCAGGACCTGCACACATTTGCACATTTGCAAATGTTAGAATGTTTGCTGAATCAGTTTGTCTGGGCAAGTTTGTCTGAGGTGTGTGTGTTTGTGTGTGTGTGTCCTTCTGTGTTTGTGTGTGTCCATCCAGACTTCCTTTTCTGTAATGATTAGTTTGACTGTAGCAGGACTTTGCCTTTAGTGTGACCTGTCACTCTCACAAGCCAACAGCTCTCATACCATATGCATTTTCGCTCATTTTCAGTTGTCACCTGCAAACTTCACTACTGCTTGAGAGAATGTTGAAAGCTGCCTGATGTTTGCAACATTGTTTTATTGAGTTTTGAGAAGCTTCTGACATAATTTTTTAGGGGGGAGTAGTATCATTTTCTCCTTGAGTAAGTCATCTCGTATTCCATCCACTAGCTGGGACTCCCCCTGTCCCCCAGTCTGCCAACTCTACAAGGTTAAAAATGAGCATATGCTTTCTTCAAGTCCAAGTCACGGGTGGCTGTGACACCACCCAGGACACCTTCCAATCTCTCAGTGATGTGGCCAACTCTCAGACAGCTGCCTCACTCAAGACTGGTTTGACAAATGACTTATATGACCATCAGTTCTTGGTGTAAATGTTTCTTAAACTCAAAGAGCAGAAATTTACTGTCTATAAAAAATCTATTCATTAATGGGGTGATACTTGAGGGCCATCCTGCTCACTCAGTTTAGGTATAAGGGCAGTTAATCTGCCTTGGGCTCTCTGCTTTAAATGGCTGAAGCATACCTGAGGATTGACCATGCATGAAATGAGTCTGTTGGTGTTAAACTGCTTCACAGTGCAGATCATCTGTGAGCCCCTTTATTATTATCTATACTGTAGTGATATGCAGTATTATATATGAATATCAGTATGTTTTATTGTAGCGCACCAATCCTGTTTTCCACTCCGCTAGCTTGAAGTGCTGACATGAGCTTTGATTTGGGCCTGCTCTCACCCCTATGCATGCAAGGGTTCATGTGTGGAGTTAATGAGTGACATTTCATAGCTGCAGCCTAAGCAGTGAAGGCAGCTCAGTTTTATTGCAGAAAATGCATAAGCTTTTTGCTTTATCAAATTAAGAGACGCAAAGCTGGTGAAATTTATGCAGCGTTCTTAATATTACAGCAACACTTTATGGTCCAACTAATGTTCTCACTTAAACTTCCCACTTAGTCCTCTTTGTGGTTACTGCCTTCGATTTGTAATCATGATATTGTATTATAATAGTCTCTGTTCTGAATGGTAATAAAGCTCAGATCTCATTACAGGTAAATTTATAGGAAAAGAAAATCAATCGTCTCAATGATAATGCATGTTAATGTAGCGATTTTATTTGGTTTATCTTTGTATAGGAGCTTTGTGTACTTTTAACAAAGGGATGGCAGACTTGGATCTCCTGCTGGAATGGTGAACAAAGCATGGATGTGAAGGTGGAGAATAGGGTGGATAGGTGGGATCTGAGGGCAAGTTGCAATTTGTTGACTGTGTTGGAGAGGTGGGTTTTAATTTGTTGACTGGGTGGGTGGTGTTGAGTAGTTTTGGTGACTCTCTTCGATGGTGGTTTTTGCAAGCCAGTAAAGGGGTCAAAACATATCAACAGTGTAGATCTTATGTAAAACTGCACTGTTGATATGCACTGTTGATTCATTTCGCTAACATGGGGGATGGAATCCCCCATCAAGCACTTTCACAGATGTCACACCTCAGTTATGTATGCTTATAATTAAGATATATTTTGTTTGCTGGGTGAGTTGTTGCCCCAAGTGAAGGAGGTCAAGTATCTCTGGGATTTGTTCGTGAGTGATGGCCAAATGGAGCATAAAATGGACAGGTGGTTTGGTGTGGTGCCAGCAGTAATGCAGATGTTTTAACTGACCATTGAGGTGACGATTTCCAGTCAATCTACGGTTCGGCCTTCACTTATAGTCATGAGATTTGGATAGTGACCAAAACTGAAACTGTGGATACAAGTGGCGGAAATGAGCTCCCTCTGTAGGGTGGCTGGGCTCAGCCTCAAATTGAGGTGCTCAGACATACGGAGGGAGCTTGGGGTTGAGTCGCTGCTCATTCTCAGCCAAAGAAGCCAGTTGAGTTGGTCCTGGCATCTCATAAGGATGTCTCCAGGTTTTCTGGGCACATCCAACTGGCAGGAGTCCATTGTGTACGCTGGCTGGTGGGACTGTATAGCCCGTTTTGGCCTGAGAATGCCTTGGGATCCCCCAGGAGGACCTGGAGAGTGTTGCTGGGACGAGAAACCACCAGGACCCCATGAATGAATGACCATGAGTCAGTATTTTTGTTATAAATAATGAATGTAAGTGAAAATTGAATACCATATTTCCCCAATGATTTGGATGCAGTTTATTAATTGATTTTGCAAACTTTGTATTTGATGCGGCTTGCTTAAATGGGGCGGCCTCTCTAAAAACAATTTTGCTAAAAGTATAATTCAGTGCACAAAAAGGCGACATCCCCAAATGATTGTGAAATGATAGTTGAATTAAAATGTACTGTTTACTGCAGCAATGAACAGTTCAAAACACAACACAAAGCATGTGATGAGGTCGTATAAAATGCAGAACATGGTAAGTGCCATAGCTTGCCTCTACTTTCCAATGGAAAACGGAAACAATAAGTTGTTTCCCGGAACTAGCATTGGTTAGCAGTTAGCCTAGCCAATATGGTAGTCCTCAAAATATGTGAACTTTCTCTATGTGGTGTAGAGCTGAGCTCATCTAATTGTAGCATATGATTAGCTTTACTAGGTATAACCTCACAATTTGGTTTTCTCACTAAAATGGCGCTGTCGTATCCAGCCTCTCTCAAACTTTTTCAGCCCTTTGCTACATTTACATTACATCCTTGTAAATAATACAAGCTAGGAAAATGCTAAATTCAATAGAAATAAAGGAACAAGAGTTTATTGTTGACTGGGAAAAGATGAGTATTTAACCAGAGAGTGGGGGTATGGCAGTAAAGCAATGTCCATCATCCGTCTACATGTAAATTCTTCAGTATAAAATTAGCAACATTGAAATGCAAATATTATTAGACTTAATGGTTTTTAAATCTTTCAAAATCACATCGATAAATGTTGTCAATTGCAACTTGTGCTGCTTTGCTGTCACTAATGTTGGGGACACGTTTATCTCAGATATTGCAGACGTTGTGTGGAGCTGAAATTCAGCAGCATAGTTGTGGCATAATATCTGTAAGTTTCAAATTTTATTAATTTAATTGTTTATGCTTAACTATGGTATAATGTCACTACTGGTATAGAGCTGCAAAGATTTCCAGGGGCGTTTCAAGTTAATGATTCTACTTAAAATAATTTCAGTAACCCTGCAGCTAATAACATAAGCGGCTTATCTTCGAGTTTTAGAACATAAATGAGCATTTTCTGCGACTTATAGAATGGGACGGCCTATATTGTGGGGTGGCCTATTGTTGGGGAAATATGAGTGTGGATTTTGTCTATGTGGGATTTTACAGAATAGCAAAATGAACAACAACAATTGTTTGCTTGTTTCTTTTACCTTTCATAACTAAGTTTTGTAGTTTCATCAAATAACAGAATAACTGCTCTGGAACTGTTCAACTCACAATCTCTTTAGTTTTTTACAGTTGATGATCGAAGTTATGACACCTCCTATGCTTCCTGTATTACACTGCAGTCTGTCAGAAGAACTGCATCCATCATATGAACATTGCAGACCATTAAAGGGGCATTTTTAAGCTAACTGTTCGAATCAGTTGATCGATTACTGTGGACAATAATTTAAGCTTGTTTGAATTCCTTGAATTTCCTTTAGCCTTTTACATGGCAAGGTCCTGCTGGGCTGTTCACACTTGTATAACTTAAGAATAACCCTCTGAGTAACATTATTATGTAATAGGCCTGGGAATGTAAGAACTTAAGTAGGTTGACTTTTTCTCCGTAAATTACAACATGGGCAACCTATCAGACGTTGTTGACCAATCACTGCGGTCATATCATATCATAGACACACACAGCCCCTGACCCGTGTTTGACCCCAGATGACCTTTGTCCCTCTCATGGCAGTGTGTTCTCGGCTCCGGATCTGCCCCAGACAGAGAGACTGCGGCTGCCCGCCGTCTCCTCACAGACGCGGACAACTGAGCGCGTATCGCACTTCCTGCCTCGCCACTTCCGCTGCAAACCCACAGAACACCACACACACATACAAACACACAGCTGCTTCTTAGAAACCAGAACAGAGACTGCAAAGAATGTGCACGTATGTTTACCCCTCTGCTGTCTGGTTGACCTTTAGCTGAGTGTTTGCAAAATCACGTCTATGCGCAGACCCTGTTTCTCTACTCCCAGCTTAATCAATCTGGTTTGTGTTTGTGTTCACACATCTGAGGGGAGTGCAGGGAACACGTCTCCTGTTCAAGCCAGATACTGTTACACCATTTCTCTTTTTTAGCTGTTATTGGTTTTCATGTACCATAAATCAGTTCCTACAGAGTCAGTTCAATATTTCATAAATAATTTACTAGGAGTGAGATTTTACCAATATCTGATTAATTTAATACAAAACCCCATTTCCAGAAATGTTGGCATATTTTCCAAAATACCATAAAAATAAAACTCTATGTAAATTCAAACAAATTTAATTGTGTTTTGTAAATACACACAAGTTTAGGAATTGATAGCTGCAACACATTGAACAAAATCTAAAGTTTTAGAACTGTGGATACTAATTGTAGTAGTTTTACAAATTGGACATTTTGTCCATTATTGCTTGATATAAGACTTCAGCTGCTCTACAGTCTGAGGTCACCATTGTCTGAATCTCTTCTTCATGATGTGCCATATATTTTCAACAGGAGAGACAGCTGCACTGGCAGCAGGCCAGTCAAGCACAGGTACAAAGCCCCACTGTCATAGCCCATGCAAAATGTGGTCCATCATTAACCTGTTAAAATGGGTTTGCACATCCTGACTTTTACACATTGTATTTAAATTTTTTTTTACAGAGCATGTGTACTGTAGATGTTGAAAGATTTGATTTCTCTGTATTCCTGCATTTAAGAAATGTTCAGTATCACCTGACTAACAATTCTCTCGTGAATTTTGGCACAAAAGGGGGGCTCACGTCCCATCAATCCTTGCTAAGGCTAAGCCGTTGATGGATTCTACTTTTATACCCAATCATGATATTTCACCTGCTATCAACTGGCCTGCTTAATGTGGAGTATTCCTAGACAGTTATTTATTTTTAATACTTTTCAATCTAATTTAACTCTGTCCCTGCCTTTGTTGAATGTGTGGCAGCCATCAGATTGTAAATTTATGTACATTTGTTAAACACAACAGTTTAGTCAGTAGAACTATTGAAATTCTTTTTGCATTTTCCCAACTTTTCTCTAAATGGGGTTTGTAAATTTGATAATTAAAATATTTGAGAACATACATCTAGAAACCAAAACATTTTTTTATCATCACAATACTGGTCTCCTGTAATACTTAAGTATCTTTTTTACTTACTTAAGTATTTTTTCATGTGATAACACTTATTATACAATGAAGTCAGTGTACAGTGTACAATGTAAATTTGCTGTCCCCTCAAAATAACCGTTGGCAACAAAAGTGTACCCAATTTAGCCATTTTCCCTCAACGGTGTCATGTGACTCCTTGATGTTACACGGTTGCAGATGTGAATGGGGATGATCAGGTATTAAATGGTGTCTTTCTGAGGATTTGGAAAAAAATTGTTCCTCTACATAAAGATGGCCTAGGCCATAAGGAGATTGTCAGTACCCTGAAAATGAGATGCAGCATGGTGGCCAAAGCCATACAGTGGTTTAACAGGACAGCTTTCACAGGCCTTGCCATTGTTGAGTGCAAGTGTTTAGTGTCATATCTAGAGGTTGTCTTTTGATAATAGATGTATTAGTTCTGTCAGCATTGCTGCAGAGGTTGTAGGAGTGGGGGTTCAGCCTGTCAGTGCTCAGACTATACACTGCACACTGCATCAAATTGGTCTGCATGGCTGTTGTCCCAGAAGGAAGCCTCTTAAGATAACACTCAAGAACAGTTTGCTGAAGACAAGTTCTCTAAAAGTGGGTTCCAGTGGCAACCTCTGAAGCTCTGAAGCTCCATGCACAGGAGAGTTAAGACAACGCTGGAAAATAATGGTGGCCACACATAATATTGACACTTTGGGCACAATTTGGACATTTCCACTTAGGGGTGTAGTCACTTTTGTTGCTGGTGGTTTAGACATTAATAGCTGTGTGTCGCTTTATGTTGAAGGGACAGCAAATTTACACTGTTATAAAAGCTGTACATTGACTACTTTACATTGTATCAAAGTATCATATCTTTTGTCCAAGGAAAAGATAAACCGTATTTCCCCAACGATAGGCCATGGCTTATTCTTTGATTTTGCAAATCTGTTGCTGTGTGTGGCTTGTTTAAATAAAAATAAAATAAAATATATGTATAGTAGTTTTTGATTATTATTTTTTTGAGTATTTAAGTATCTGTACCTCTTTGTACATTTGTACATATTGTTATATTGTTATTTATAAATGCACCAGGGTGGGGGGCTGTGTGAAACGGCATTTTAATACAGTGTGTGCTGTATATACTATTGTATTGACAATAAAGCCCTCTTGAATCTAAATGGGGTGGCCTATCTAAAAAAAAAAACCCACACATGTGCTAAAAGTATGATTCAGTGCAATTATAAGCAAATATAGATCAGTGACTATGTTCTCACACCTAAATGACGCTGGTGCATCCAGCCACTCTTATACTTTTTCAGGCCTTTTCTACATTACATTACATCCTAGTATATAATACAAGCTGGAAAATTTAACAGAAATTAAAATAACTAAATTTATTGTTGGCTGAGAAAAGAGAGTTTTTCATTTGAATAATTGGAGGGTGTAAATTCTTCAGTATAAAATTAGTAACACTGAAGTCCAAAAATTATTAGGCTTTCTTCAGGTTCTTCAAGATCAGATCCGAAAACATTGTCAATTGCCACCTTTGGGGTCACTGATGTTGGATACTCGTTTGTCTCTGATATTGCAGATCTGCAGCTTAAATTCTGCAGCGTAGTTCTTGCATTGTGGCATGATATTGGTAAGTTCCAAATTTTATTAATGTAATTGTTTATGCTCAACTATGGTATAATATCACTTTCGGTATAGATTTATAACAGCTTCCAGGAGCCAAATTAGATGTTTTTACTTCAGATCAGCAAATTCCTTAACACTGCGGATAACAACATGGACGGCTTATCTCAGAGTTTTAAAACATAAATGAGCATTTTCTGTGGTTTATATATGGGATGGCCTATCATTGGGGAAATACAGTAATAAAATATTTACAGATGTAAAGGGTGTACTTACTGTATATGGCAGGAGGCTGCAATTTGCAAACAAGCTTCTAACCAGTTTCAATGTTTCTTACAGGAGGACCAATCACAGCTCCAACAGAGTTTTTATTAATTCATATAATCCACAATTAGACTAATTGTTGTTGTTGTTTTTTATTATCAGTCTTTAACCATTTAAGCCCCTAAAATTAAAATTGTTTTTAAAAACATTCTCAACATTGTTCTCCTGGTTCCTCTTCATTGTGGTTGTGTTGGTTTGTGTACTACAGGCCAAAAACTATATGGCCATTTTGACTGTTTTCTTTACTGTGCCATTGAGTAAATGATCTGTTTTTTGTTTGGCTGCAATGGGCTTCATGGTGCTGGAAATATTCCTTAGAACTTCCCCTGACACTTTTGATAGCTTACACTTTTTTCCATGCATGCACTTGTTAAATGCAGAGGTCACATTTCGTTGTGGTGTAAATCTTCTTTTTTGCCAAAGTATTACTTTAATGTTTTACACTGTGTGTGTGTGTGCGTATGTGTGCGTGTGTGCAAGCGTGTGCGTGTGTGTGTGTGTGTGTCTGCCTGTTGAGCAAGGCCCCTCTGCTCTCTCCTAAACACTGGGGATCTATTAAAGCTCCTTAGCAGAAGGCCCTCCTGCTGTCTTGTCACCTCCAGGTGTGCCATGGACTGTTTAGAGGGGTGAAGAGAGAAACGACCAAGTCTTTCACTTTTTCGTGTTTATGTTTGAGTGTGACCTGTCTACCCCCTGGGGGGGTGCTTTAAAGTGTATTGGTAATCTGAGCTTTTTTTTTTTTTCCTCAAACTGCACAAAACTCACATTCTTGAGAGAGAGGGGTGGGAAAGGGGGAGAGATGGAGAGAGGCATTGAGAGAAATGAGAAACAGAGAAATCCAGAGAGGAAAGAGAATAGATGTGACACAGACAGGAGTGAGGGGAGAGAAAATGATAGAATAGGTTTTTAGAAAAGACCCTATATATTGCAGTCTTCGGGTGCCTCACCTGCACCTTTCAGTTCATATGAATCAACTTTGCTCTCACCCTGACATCAGTGCTTAACAGGTGTAAGCTGTCCTGAATACCACATGCACATCTGATGGACCTTCAGGAATCACAGAGCAGGAGGATTAATGCACACCTTCTCCTAAATAGCCTTCAGCTACTCCAGTGCCTCAACACCGTATTTTCCAGTAGTGCTTCATTTAATGCCTCAGGACTCTACAGAAATTATGCAATAAGTGATTTATCTGGGCCAAGATCAAGCCAGGTTGTTGTGCCTCCATTAAGAAATTGTCAATGAAATTTATCAATGATGGAGAAGTCCGCACTTATTTTACTGAACCTAACACAACATTCCATAACATTACAATGTGTTAGCTGCTGTGGACAAAAGCAATCAAACGATACTACTGAAACCCCCTTAAAGATACAGAAAGAAAAGATATACAGTGTGTCCCAATTCCACACCTTAATTCTAAAAGACAATACAGTACAGGGGGTCCACAAGTTACGTTGCACTTGACATATAACGATTTGTAGTTACATTGCTAGTTGCTTAAAAAAATTACTGCATGAAGTTTCTGTTGCGTACTTCTGGATTTTATGATGGGGATGCAGGCAATGTTTTCTTCTGCCCTTTCATGAAGGTCTTGTGCACCACCAGTCTGAAAAATGTTCCTGCAGATTTTTGCAGTCAAATGGGGGTTTTGATGTGTCTTTCTGACCAGTATACGAGCAGTTTTCTTGGTCTTCCAGATCTCATCTTGACCTCCACAGTTTCTGGTCCTAGAGAGGCTGTGTTAACATCTTTTCAATTACAAAATCACTAAAATCTGTTATTTTTCAAGGATCCAAACTTTTGGCTGTATGTAGAGGCTGGAAAAGAATTTATTTCCATTATGAAATATGTAAGTAGAGCAGTTTCTTAAAGTTTGGAGGAAAAGCATGATATCTATGAAAGCTATTTTTAAAATGTCAATTTTTGATGATAATTTTATTTATGATGTATTTATTTATTGTAGCCACTTATCTTTGTACTACTTAGAGTAGTTAACTGTAATCAAACTTCTCAAATGACCAAAGCTGGAATAACTTTGTGTCTTTTTAGTGGTTGTGTAATCCTTAGAGATCTTCATAGGAAATTAAACCTAATAAATGAGTCATATGAGCCTTTTAAGGGTATAATTCAGAAAGATTTTTTTTTAAGTATGAAGTTCTCTTTAGCATTTGTTAGATATGAAGTTAATACCATCCATGCACACACCAACACACACATTTTGTCTTCTTTTTCATTTCCCAGGGTGTTTTTTTGAGGCTAATGATCTGTAGTTGGTCCAATGTATGATGGCTAAATTGGGCTTTATACCCATTTATATTTATGTTCTTTGCCATGGTGCATGTGCCAACCCAAGATGACTTTTGAAACAGACATGTCCATTTCCCAGGGCTTCAAATTCTCCTCTTTCCTTTCCCTCTTCTGTGTCCTCCCTCTCTTGTCGCTCTCCTTTTCCTGCATTCCTTCAGCTGATCCGGGGCCAGATGGGGGATGATTCATCGTCTCTGTATGGGCTGTGATCGAAAAATCAGACCACTAGTGTTCCCCAAAGCCTCTGAATGAGATTAGACAGCACTTCAGGCTGTGTGTGTGTGTGTGTGTGTGTGTGTGTGTGTGTGTGTGTGTGTGTGTGTGTGTGTGTGTGTGTGTGT
>JBBIGC010046735.1:0-11570 GCA_037576955.1 Lepidarchus adonis | reverse complement strand
CTTCAGTGAGAATCTACCAATGTAAATGGTCATGAAAATAAACAAAACACATGTGGTGTCCAAACGTTTGGCCTGTAATTATTTTACATTCAGCATTTCATCAAATTTTATTTCAGCTTATTCTTACAATTACACATTTTTAAATCTTCACTTTACAACTGAATTTTTCTGCTTGTTTTAGTTTTAGATTTTTGATTAACATTGAAAAAATGTTTTTATTTGTTATTCTATACAAAAACAGGCTTTGATGCTATCACAGAAGGCCAGCACAATGAAACATATCTTTTATTGTCATTGCAGCGAAATAAGTAAACCATTACACTCTGTGGGAAGAGCTGGTGTATTATTATCAGAAATACTACACCTACTATGCAAGCAAATGGTAAGAATTTTTTTTTCTGCACAAAATGCAAGAGTTTGGGATGTAAAAAAAAATTATTCCTTTAAGTCATATTTCTTCTTTATTATATTTAAAATAAAAGCAGTTGAAGAGTTGATCCCATCTAAATGCAGCATATAATTAGCTTTACTAAGTATAACCTTACAATCTGGTTGTCATATTCTGGTGAGAAGAATAAAAATCCCTTTCTTTGCTGCTGGAAAACAGCTCTGCATTGCTCCATTACGTAGCGATGTCAATCATCCGTCTAAATGGAAATTCTTCTGTATAAAATTAGCAACTCTGAAATGCAAAAATTATTAGGCTTACCTTTCTTCAAATTGGATCCATAACGTCAATTGCGCCCTGTGCTGCTTTGCTTCTCTGATGTTGGACGCATTTATATTGGATGTTGCAGACATTGCCTGGAGCTTAAATTCTGCAAAGTAGATCTTGCATTATAGCATGATATCGGTAAGTTCGAATTTTTATCAGTTTAATTGCTTATGCTCAACTATGGTATAGTGACTGCAAAGCTGCAACGGTCTCCAGTGGGCAAGTTAGATGCTTTAACTTCAGATCTGTAAATTCAGTAACGCTGCAGCTAATAATATGGTGTCGGCTTATCTTAATGTTTTAAAACATAAATGAGCATTTTCTGCGGCTTATAGAATGGGGCGGCCTATGATGTGTAGAGGCATCATTGTAGTAATATGGTACATCTTTATTGTTTGTGTGTATGAAGTAGGAGTGACTAAAGGAGTGTCAATAACTGTCACACATCCTTCAAGAGGGAGAAAGGAGAATTATGGTACTTTATCAGTGTATTTAGATATAGGTTCTCCTATAAAACTCTAGGAAATAGTTTTTTGTTTTTTTAACATATATGTTTAGGCATTTTAAACATTTCACATAATTGAAGAATTGCTGATGTTTTTGTTATATTTGTTCTAAGTCATTGAAAAATGCAGTGAAGTAATTGTTGTAACAGATCATAAACAACATGTTAGAGTCTTCCTTTCCCATGAGTATGAATCACTAAAGAGCTAATAATGCCACTGCATTCTTTGTTTTCCCAGAGCCATAGGAAAGTGGGAGCTTTATGGAAGGAATCTGGCTTGAATTGGAGTGATTTCCTATCAGACGAGGAGGAGCTTCAAAGCTTCATCTCTGAGCAGGTGAGCCAACAGTGCCTGAAGGCTTATTCCTCCTCCACACATAATTCATCAGTCCCTATAATTCAAAGTAAGGATTCAACAGCCTAAAAATTTCAATTATGACTCAGTGACTAAGACAGACATGGCTTCTAGTGTAACTGCAGTATACTAAAATGTTTAAAAGAACAAATAGATGCTGAAATCTGAAATATGTATTAATTATTAAATATTTAATCATAATTAATCAAAAGTGACGACTTTTGTTGTAGTTATGAGTGGACAAAGTGTCAATGTATGTATTACTTTCACTAGTTCAGTAGAAATGTCTTTGTTTCATGTGATCCTAGATATAATCATGTGAATCTTCATTACCAGTGTACACATCATACCTTTCATACACACAATCCATATATACCTCCCTGTCTCTTACTTTAATTTGTTCAGCTTGCCCAGTTACAGTTGGTTTAAAAGGTCAAACAATACCATTTGTATTTTAGTTTGCACTAAAATTTTAAATTAAAAAATTGAACTGTTAAAATAGAATGTTATGACTGACAAAAACTGGCTTATTGCCTTGATAGCTTTTAATTTCTTGGATTGTCAATGGAAGATGATAGACTATACAAAAGCTTGATCATATTCCCATTAATTTTAAACAGTGCTGCCCATTATAGAGTTTTTCTTTGAATTCTGTTCTCATCTTAGAAGCTGGAGTTCACTTTGTCCGACTGCTCCTCTGCCCCCTCTGCTACTTCCAAACCCTTGCTGTCCCCAGAAGAGCTTTATAAACAACTAGAGCACCTCCTGCTGGTGGACATGGCCAGTGATGAGCAGATATTTGACTGGGTAGAGGTAAAAATGAACCGCCATGCACAGCTACACAAACATTATGGCACAAATAATGCATCTCTGTTCTCAGCTTTGCAAAATTTACCAACACCATTGCTGTTACTATCCTCCCAATTTTGTACTTTTTTGCTATAGAGATAAAGTGAATTCAGTTTTTGCATGTATTTGTAAAGACTAGGCATTGGAAATAAAATTCCTACAGACCAGTGTCTTGATCACATTCACTCACACATACACACCCATACATATACTTTTATTCTCTACATCAACACCTCTGATCCGGCTAATCATCACGCTGATTCAGGTGTTTTGAGACAAATGGTTGAATCCACAGGAGTCGGGTTACGAAACACTGCTTAAAACCGTGGACAGAAAGATGGACTTTGCATAGTCCTCTGACTGTAATGGTGTCTTCTTTTTTTCAGGCAAATTTAGATGAGTCTCAGATGAAATCTTCTTCATTCCTGAGAGCTTTAATGACTGCAGTGTGTAAAGCAGCAGTTAAAGGTATGTTATTCCACCCCCTTACAAGCATTGTCATGATTTGTTTCTCTCCTGCTTGAGGTTGCAAAAGCATTTCAGCCCACAGTCTGTCTAGAATACCAGCACTTTAAGCACCTCTCTAGCCCTGTAACATTTATTGAATAGTCCTAGAACAGCATCTATCACCTCTTTGCTGCAGTGACAGACAGTGAAAGACAGACTACTCTTCTGGGAAGGCTTTACACTAAATATTATGACTTTGTTTTGAAGATTTTATTGCAAGTAGCCACAAGCATTATTGAGGTCTGGTACAGATGTTGGCTCTGCACTGCAACATCTCAAAAGTAATGCAGGAAGCTTGCATTGGGCATGTTGACCTTGGGCTCCTCTGTGGCTGCTCTTGAGCATACCATTCTATCAGCAATGTTTAGTTAACTGTGTTTGACTAATTTAGTATGTTAACATGTACCATGCAAAGCAGAAAACTATACTAAACATCACAAACACAGACCTGAGGTAACTGAGGTAAAAATATCAGATTTACTTTATTTATAGATGCCTTTCACAGACAGATTTTTGACTTGTTCACTGCTGAAACAGCAGTGATGTGCCTTTCTGAAAAGGATATATTTTGATGAAAAATAAAATAAATATCTCTAAAACTAAAAAACAAGTCCTCTACCTTTTCATGTATATGTGCTGCCATTGCTGTAATGTTTTAATTACAATTACACTCAACAAATAGTTTCATATTAGGAGCTTGTGGAGCTTTGTTCACTGCAAATTGCTGAAACTGTTGATTCCATTACTTTTGCAATGTGATTGTGTGTGTAGGAGGCAATGCAGTGTGTGGACGAGCTAGAGCAGGCATCTCAGGATGTATTTGTGCGGGTGTTAGTTTCAAGTATTTCATATTTTAAAGATTTTACAGAGAGATGGAGATATTTTAGGTACTGTCAAACCCCGTTAGTTCATCCCTATTGGTCTGGGCCCTAAATTTGTGTGGCAACTGTTAAAACGAATGTTAGTGACGTAAGCCGACTAACAGGCTGATGAAAATGTCAGCGATATCCTGCTGTGTCTTTGTCAAGTTATTGCAGTGAATTATGCAAATTTCCTCTTTCTTTTTTTTTTGCTCACCAGTCAGAGAATGCAACTCATGCATGTAATGATGTGGATGCTTTATTAAACACACACATAGCTAACACCAGTCTCTCTCGTGGCTGTCCCGTATTACCATAAAGTATTTAGCATTCAACTGTATTCTATTACCATATTTAATAGTCAAACGTCATAAAACGCTGAGGACCCTCTGTACTGTAATACCATATATCTTCCAATAGCAGCCCCAGTGTTTATTTAAAAATTATATGGATACTATTGGAGACCAGCGTCTATTTGTTGTGACGTCTTCAAACTCGGCGTTTATTGGACACGGGCGTCAATAGAAGATATACAGTGGGGAAAAAAAGTATTTAGTCAGCGACCAATTGTGCAAGTTCTCCCACTTAAAAAGATGAAAGATGCCTGCAATTTTAATCATAAATTTACCTCAACTATGAGAGACAAAATGAGAAAAAAAAATTCAGAAAATCACATTATCCTAAAGAATTTATTTGCAAATTATAGTGGAAAATAAGTATTTGGTCACCTGCAAACAAGTAAGACTTCTGGCTCTCACAGACCTGTAACTAAGAAGCTCTTCTGTCCTCCACTTGGCACCTGTTTGTACTCGTTATCAGTATAAAAGACACCTGTCCACAACCTCAAACAGTCACACTCCAAACTACATTATAGCCAAGACTAAAGAGCTGTCAAAGGACACCAGAAACAAAATTGTTGACCTGCACCAGGCTGGGAAGACTGAATCTGCAATAGGTAAGCAGCTTGGTGTGAAATCATCAACTGTGGGAGCAATTATGGAAGAAAATTGAAGATATACAAGACCACTGATATCTTACCCCTAGGGGGGACCTAGTGAATGACCTGCAAAGAGCTGGGACCAAAGTAACAAAAGCTACCATCAGTAATACACTATACTAATATACTATGCTGCCAGGGATTCAAATCCTGCTTAAGCCAGTACAGTACATGACCAGGCCCATCTGAAGTTTGCTCAAGAACATTTGGATGATCCAGAAGAGGATTGGGAGAATATCAGATGGTCAGATGAAACCAAAATAGAACTTTTTGGTAAAAACTGTACTTGTCGTGTTTATAGGAGAAATAATGCTGAGTTGCATCCAAAGAACACCATACCTACTGTGAAGCATGGGGATGGAAACATCATGCTTTGGGGCTGTTTTTGCAAAGGGACCAAGACGACTGATCCGTGTAAATGAAAGAATGAATGGGGCCATGTATCGTGAGATTTTGAGTGAAAACCTCCTCCCAACTGCAAGGTCATTAAAGATGAAACATGGCTGGGTCTTTCAGCATGACAATGATCCCAAACACACCGCTCGGGTAACGAAGGAGTGGCTTTGTAAGAAGCATTTCAAGGTCCTGGAGCCAGTCTCCAGATCTCAACGCCATAGAAAATCTTTGGAGGGAGTTCTCTGCTCTAGAGGAGATCTGCATGGAGAAATGGGCCAAAATACCAGCAACAATGTGTGAAAACCTTGTGAAGACTTACAGAAAACGTTTGACTTCTGTCATTGCCAACAATGGGTACATAACAAAGTAATGAGAGAGTTATCACCTGACACGACATGACTGAGCACGTTCTAGGTTACAGCGCTAACACAGACTCAAGTTTGGCAAGCTATAGAGGGAGAAATGCATACATCTGACACTGCACATTGTGGTTGGCGGCTTAACAAGGTAAAGAAATCTGTTCTGCAGATTCATGGTGAGAGTAGAGTTTGGGGAAATAATGGGGGGTGAGCTAACAAGGTTCGACTTTATATGATGGTTATATCTTAATTATGACAATAATGTCTTTGAAGTTGTGTTGCAAACAATAACGCTGCTTTCCTGTGGATTCATGATGACTAGCGCTCTTTTGGCTAAATTTGGAGACAGATCATCACAAGCTAATAACATGACTGCTACTTTTCTATAAAAATGATCATATCCTGGAAGCACATTGGCACATGTTGCTTTTGTCATTTCCCTAATGCTTTCTCTGGATTTTCTTCTCTTGTACAGATGAGAATAGTTCCTGTAGAGTGGACACAGCCATTATCCAGAAGCGCCTGCCTGTGCTACACAAGTACCTTAACTCTGATACTGAGCGACAATTACAAGCACTTTATGCTCTTCAGGCATTAATAGTGACTTTGGATCAACCACCTAGTAAGTGGGCAAATCTGGGAATTGTTATTTAGGTCTTGTTACATAAGGTGTGTGTGGTGGCGGGGAACTAGGATATTGACGTACAGAATGTCAGGATGTGTATTCATCAGTCTTTAAAATGTCTCCGTCCTGCCTTGCAGATCTGCTGCGCATGTTCTTTGACTGCCTGTATGATGAGGACGTCATTTCAGAGGATGCTTTCTACAAGTGGGAAACGAGTAAAGACCCAGCCGAGCTGCAGGGAAAAGGCATAGCGCTGAAATCTGTTACAGCCTTCTTCACATGGTTGCGGGAGGCAGAGGAAGAGTCAGAAGACAATTGACAAGAGGATGTGGCAGCAGCCCGTTTAAGGCACGCTGCTGATTTATGAATTGAAAAACTGCAACTTCATAACTCATAAATGACTAGTTACAAACATGCTCCCCTGGTGGCGAGACACAGTCATGGCAGAGGATCTTCGGTACAGCTTTGGATTGCTCTGTTATATTGTGTTCACATTCCTTTGTTGAGAGCTATAGGGCATTAAAGCCCATGTATCATATATAGTTTTTTTCCATTTTTCAATTTTTGCTTCCTTTTGTTACTTTTAAAGAAAGGACTTTAAAAATAGGTTCTGAACTTGATAATTTATTATTTTTTTTAAGAGCTGCAAATATGGAAGTCTATTTAACATTTGCAGGTGCTCACAATGAGATGATTGATGATAGAAATAACCCAATAAGTAATTATCTTAATGGTAGTTATGTCATTTTAGCCTCCATGTCATTTGGCTTAACAGAAGACTGAAGATGAAAGTGTTTTGTATGAAGGGTTCTATTGAATTACACCAGTAACTGCTCCTGTTGCTTCGTCTCTCAGTACAGAGAGCGGTTAAACTCCAGCAAAATAATACATTATAAAACATGCATAGGACTCACAAATAAGTGAACAAATGACAAACACTAAATGCATTTGGGGGTTAAAAGATGGAAACACTACTAATGCAAGTCCAAACAGTGCCAGTGTTGCCCTGTGTGCTTGTAATAAAGACCTATAGAGGACATGTAAAATTGTAAATATATAAAAGCCTGAAAAAGATATTTAAAGAATCTGTCTGTTGTTTGGAGAAATACACTGTCACTATTTCAGTTTTGCACATTTGCACACACCAAAAAAATTAAAAAGATAAAATTGGGGAATTTGGAAAAATGAAATAAAAGCAAGAATCTAATATTTGTGAATTCTATTGAACCTTTAAATTTTTAGAAACTAAGCATACAAATTGTTGCAGTTGTTCAAGGTGTTTTGTTTTGCCCCTTATTGCTTGTTACATGTTTTCAGCTGCTCGTTTTTATGTTTCTCAGTGTCACTCCTTGATGTATCAAACATTTTCACTAGGAGTCATGTCATATGGACATATACACTGTGTCTATGAAGTAGTATTGTATTGTGAAAAATGAGGCCTGGCATTGTCTTCCTACAATAATGACTGACTTCCCAGGAGAAGAGGTCACCTTGTTGGCAGCATATCTCTCCAACATCTCACTATAGGCTTCTGTTTCAGTGGCACCGTCACACATGAGTTACCTGTGCTGTTTGCACTGATGTACCATGACACACGTTCATCTTTGGCACAGAGAACTCAACGTTTGTTTTTATTAAGCACGAAAATACAATCAAGTTGGTCAGTTTAAGGTTCAAAAGAATTTACAAATTGATTTTTGTTTTTATTCTCCTTAGTCCTGACATAAGGTTTGTATCTAAATGATTTAAAACTTTGAAATGACATTTTTCTTTCTTTTCAACAACCCCAGAAGAGGAGAGTTGACTATGTGTAATAGGTAAGGTTTGAAAGGACGTCAGTTAAGCCTGTTAACAGTTCTTCTCAGTGGCTTTAAGAGCAAAATGTTAGTTTATATAGAAAGACTCAATGGAACTAAATGGAAGTAATAATACATATTACATTAACAGTTGGTGAGAGATCAAGGATGCATGCTTGATGTGACAATATTTTGACAAATCCTGTGACAAAACACTACATTATGATTACAATCATCAGAATACCTGCTGGGACAGTTTCTCAGTTATAGTTTATCTAGGTTTCAATCATAAAAACAAAGAAAGCTCACTAACCATCATTGTGATTGTGGCCACAAAAAGTATCTGGTTATATTATCAGTAACATTACTTTTGACAAATGTGCTTTCAGTCAATAGATTAAAATACTATTTCATAATTGACTCAAGGAAGTGATATTCTTTAACTACTTTTATACCTGTGATGGGTGAGAAGAATTTTGAGTCCTCTTGTTCTAGAAATGTTTTTCACACACATGAAAAGATGATTGACAGCCTTAGGCAACATTTCTATAGACTTCAGTTCTTAGATTTGCTGTTGTTTAATGCATTGTATTCATTAAAAAAGAAATAAGGAAAATAAATAGCTTTATAGCTTGTTTATGCTCTAAAATCTTAAAGACTAAATCAGAATAAGATAAGATAATCCTTTATTGTCCCACAAGTGGGAAATTTCACAAGGTAATGAAAGGTACAAAACAACTATAACAGTATAAAATGCAAATACATTATATTGTATTATATCTATATAGTATTTTTAATTTTATAAGAAATTGTGTGTATGTAAAAGTAAAACAATACTTTTATTGATACTAAATTGAGGAGGAATTCAGACCGAACTAGGACTATAGGACTACTTTGTAATTGAACATACCGACTGGGGACTTTTAATATGTCTAGTGGTTTCCCACAGTTCCATGTGTCGGTCCTAGCGGTAAATCATAGTCTGGTAAGTCATTCGTTTTCTTTTCTTTTTTGGTGTGTTTAAGATTAAAAATAGCTTTAAATAGCTAGCCAGTGTCAGAAAAAATAAGTAAAGCGAACATTCCTAAACGCTAAAGCCCGTTTATCAAGTGAAGCTAACAGGCTAAATGTACAATAGCAGCATGCTGTTGTGTAGTGCGTTAGAAGAAGTAAATAAACAATTCGCAGCAATAGCTAATAAACAAAAAACATGGACAGTCTGAATTGCTTTTAATATTTTAAAGATAACATTATCGTTTAAGCCTTTTGCTTTTTGCAATTGTCGTTAGCTAGCTAGCTTAGCCAGTCTTATTAGCAACTGGGGGCTCCTAATTTAATTCTCATAATTCTCTCTCACTAAAAAAATAAATTAGGAAAATAGCCCTACTGGCTTTTTTGTTTGTTCCATCTTCAAAAATGATGGAAAACTATATATTTTGGCATATTGTGTATCGAAAACATGTGCCGAACTTTCATAACATGATATTTTTGCCATATAATCCACCCTACACCCCTACACCCCTAAAGACTAGTTTTATTTAGTGTTTGATCTACATTAAGGAAGCAATATACATGAAATGCATCTCTAAATGCCAATGCACTGTTTGCGCAGGGCTGTTTAAACTAGACCACCATTAGTTTATTTTTAGGTTACATTTTAATAATTGTAATGAATTCTGCACATATGAATTTTATTTTATTTTTTTGCATAGGAATAATTTCTTTTGGAAAGATGTATCGCCCCAAACCAACACTGAAAGATAGACAGCACCTCTACAAGCTCATCATTAGCCAGTTGTTGTATGACGGCTACACCAACATTGCCAACAGTCTCATCAATGAAGTGAAGCCCCAGAATGTGGTGTCCCCATCAGAGCAGCTCATGCAGCTGGCTAAGATTGGTAAGTGTTTCAAAATCAAAAACTTATTAATAAAATATGCACAATTATCCCAGATGTAGTCAGTCTATACATGCCCAGAAAAACTGACAAACTTAAGGTTAAAATTAAGGCTTTTCTTTATTAATTTTAACTGTAGGGCAAACTGTTTTGTCCAATTTTTATGTTCTACAAATGCAGTCTGACATGATAGTGTGATCTTGGAATACTGCTATGTTGCAAAAACATCAACTGTCAGTTGTAAGTTGAGTTGGTTTTAATGGTTGAACTTCAGAAGTTCTTAACTGCAAAAGCAGATAAGTGCTATAGTATATACAAGGTCCCATGAATTTAGTATTAACATGAATTTTTACTATGAAAAACTGAGCATCGTAGATGAGTTGGGATGGAATGATCCTTCCTTTACATGGTCCCTGCATCTTCCAATTGTTATGAATCAACCAAAGGAAAAACACATTTTATGGAGTGAAATATTATATAACCATTATTTTCCTTGTTTCCATGCCAACATAGCGATAACTGGTTGGTGAATGTATTTTGAATGATCTTCTGTGGAATTACAGGAATGGAGAATGATGATAGCGCTGTCCAGTATGCTATCGGCCGTTCAGACACCGTGGCTCCAGGAGTGGGGATTGATTTGGAGTTTGATGCAGATGTACAGACCATGTCTCCAGAAGCCTCAGAGTATGAGACCTGTTATGTAACATCCCATAAGGGTCCGTGTCGTGTGGCTACGTACAGTCGGGACGGACAGCTTATAGCTACGGGCTCCGCTGATGCCTCCATTAAAATTCTTGACACAGAACGCATGCTGGCCAAGAGTGCCATGCCACTGGAGGTGAGCATGTAGAACAATCATCATCATTAATACACATTGCATAAAAACCGTATACTAGTGAACAGGGTTTACATTTTAGTTCTTGGCTATCATAGAGAAATCACTTAACCATCCATCCATCCAGACTTAGGAGAGGTTACTGTATTTTAAACAATATTTTAAATATTTTAAGAAGTGCCAGAGCAGCCTCACTAAATATTGTGTCTTGAATATAATGTTGTAATTATTCCACACACAATAATGACACAAGTGTTAATGAGGTTTGTTTATCTTTTCTGATAAGTGCCATTACATTTCCTCTATGCTCACTGGTGAGTATTATGTGTAAGAATTGTAGAATAATTAAAGAGCAACACCATAGCAAATCAAAATGTAAAAGAGAGCTGGTGTGAGGCTCGTGTTTTTTTCTCCTACAGGTCATGATGAACGAGACAGCGCAGCAGAACATGGAGAACCACCCTGTGATCAGAACCCTGTATGACCATGTGGACGAAGTCACTTGTCTGGCATTTCATCCAACCGAGCAGATTCTTGCCTCTGGCTCACGTGACTACACACTTAAACTGTTTGATTATTCCAAACCCTCGGCTAAAAGAGCCTTCAAACACATCCAGGTAGAGTCTTGTGCAATATGTGTTTGATATGTGTTGTGAAGCATATTTTGAAAGTGAAATACAGTACTAAGTGTCTGATAGTAAATGAAACTAAATTGTTGACAAAAGTTAATGTTTAACATGTTAAAACAATACGAGGGCTGAGAGCCAAAAGGGCATAAGTCACATTTTGGTCAAAATTGAGTTATATATATCATCAGAAAGCTCTTTGTGAGCTTTTTCTACTGAAAAAAATTACAGAAGTGAAATATAA
>JBBIGC010046679.1:0-11574 GCA_037576955.1 Lepidarchus adonis | reverse complement strand
GAGAACCCAGTACCAGTTACTGAACATTATGACACTAGTAGTTGACTGTAGTTGATTTATTGTGACTGTTATTTAGATTCATTTTCATGACATTGCATCAATTGATGCGCTCAGTCTTTCTAGTGTTAACCATATTCTGCAACTAATACAACAGCATTGATAGTAGAATAGTCCCAGAATACAGGAAGGCCAGTTCAGCACCCGTACTATTATCAATCGAAAACATTTTGCACAGAATCCACATTGCTCATTCTGAATATGATGATTCACAGTCAGATGGAGGATCCTTTCTAGCACCCTGGAAGAGACTTTTCTGAGGGAGTATGATACTTTTGAAAAGGAGGACCAGAGGATGTGCTCCTATTATTTAAGGTGAGAAGCACTACCCTGATCTGTCAGTCCACAGGCACTGTTCCCAACTAAACTGTCAGTGAGTGCACTTTCGACCATTCTACAATATCATAAGAGTTAGCAGTCCGGAGATCCTTCTGCCTGATGGGCCTAAAGACATGACTAAAGACTTCCTGCTGTGACAGTTGCTTATTGGCTTATTCCAGTATTTGATTTTTAGAAAGCATAACCATTGGCTAGTTTGAATACAGACAAGAATAATTGTTATAAAAGATAACTCAGAGATGTGTGCATTGGAATAGTTTTCTTGGTACCCTCAAAATGCCATTGTCTTATATTACCGGATTCCCCGTACACTCCTAGTGCTGTTATATTAATGGGAATCATATATTACCTGGCAACTTGAGGGCTGTATTTTCATACGTTTGCAATGTTAACTATTTTTAATGCTAACAGTTACAGTTACCAATGACACAAGGCAATCTTCTGTAATAAACCACACATCTCATGTAATACTATTGTTTTAAAGATGTTACAACTATTATATTCATCTATCGCATACAAAACTCTTACTGAGTATCTAGATTTATGTACCATGCAAAAGATTAATAGTCTAGAGCTCTAGATGAAACTACAGACACAAAGTAATATCCTGTCTGGCCTCTGAGTTTCATTTAATATAGAAACATCATGGGTTCCCAGGTCTTACGCCCTGATGTCTGGTTCTGATCAGGTCCTTGATAAAGAGGATTTTATATAGTTTGCTAAAATACAAACACTAATTGTTCCTCAACACAACACATACTAAGCCCAGGGAATATGTTAGTGTGGTGATATTGTTTGTTTCATTACATTAACAATTGAAGTCAGGAGCATGCCCACCAGCTGTGGGCTATGAGAGTCAGACAAAAAAACCTCTACACTATTTTGCACAATCTGTTACTTTACCGATGGGCAGTAGTGGCCTAGGTTTGCCACTGAGATCAGAAGGTTGCAGGTTCAAGTCCCAGTCCGGGCACCACTGAGGTAACCCTTGAGCAAGGTACCGTGCCCCTTCACTGCTCCCTGGGCGCTGTCCTGTGTCTCGATTTAATGTAGTATCATGGTCTTGGAGGAATTTCATGTACTGTGCTCACTGCATATGGTTGAAATGACAATAACAATCTACTCAGCCAAAACATTTAGTGTGTACTGAACAATAGGCAGAAACAGGATTTTTTCAGGATTCCACATTCACAGAAAAGCCGACCTGTTTAAACACATGTGTTCTTCAGCTCTAACTTCCCTTCATCTTCATTTAATGTCATTATTATTTTCAGCTACATGACACTAAACACAGTGAGACAATAAAAACACTGAGAGTCAGAGAGACGTGTTAGTTAGCTAACCTAACCACATACGCCCTTGTGTCCATAATGTTTCTCTCACTTTGGCTCAGAGTTCACAGCTCCACTGCTGAAATTTGGAGGATACCCTATGGACCAGTCACTCTTCATAGACACACAGCTGAACACTGGAGAAACTGGATTTTGGGTTCCAGTCCTGTTAACAATGAACAGAGCAGAAAAAAGCTTCAAAAGATCAAAAACAATTTGTTCTTCATTCTGTACACTGTTGTATAATAGTGTTGACACTAAACTCTCACTCATCTTTGGTTATATAACATGCTAGATATTTTAAGAAATACCAAATGACTGGCAAACAGCTACAGCCAATCAGAGACAGGTTGTGTCTTTCATGGCATGGTTCATATCAGTATAGCAATAGAGCAAAATAAATTAAAATCAGGGCTGCTGATACTTGTACATGTCTAAGACAAATGTGACAATGAAACTACAGCTGCATTATGTAGATCTAATAAATAAATCACCTCCACATTTCTTTGAAGAGCAGATAACCTGTGCAATAAGATGCAGATACACATGGGGAGATACATGAGGGGGGCATTTTCCCACATCAAACACTACATAGTCAAACAAAAACTACAGAGTGCATGGCTCCCTATGAAACACGCCTTCCACTACAGCGTGCTAGTTTTAACCGTGTCTATACCGGACAAATTGTGGAACAATACGCTTCTTCTCTAATCTAAATTATTGTTGAGGACAGTTCAGCAAATCCTAGATATTTGCGAGGACATGCAATTCTGCACACTCGGATTACTGAGTCTTTCCTCGTTTTTAAAGAAGCGCTCCAGTGATATGTTTTTACTCACATTGACGGCTCGCTGGTAGTGTCGTCTAATCTAATCACTATGAAATACAGCCATCACAAAATAATCCATGCTTTATTCCATCAATGTTCTAAAAGCTTTCACCCAAGTCTCCTGCACCCAGTTGAGCAGCGCCACCCAGAGGAGAGAATAAGTAGTGACGCCGGTGAGTCAAATTAGTGGTGAATGTTTATTCATTCAAATATCGATATTGTCTTCGGTGTATCAATTATCGTATTGCGTGAGCAAGGTTAACAATATATTGCCATGTCAATATTTTGGCCCACTCCTACTAAACACAGTTAGTCAAAAAACACTCTGAGAGAAGGAGAGACTTGTTAGTTAGCTAACCTAACCACACACCCCCACGTGTCCTTAATGTTTCACTCACTTTGCGTCAGAGGCCACAGGTTCACTGTTGAAATTTGGTGGATACCCTATGGACCAGTCACTCTTCATAGACACACAGCTGAACACTGGAGAAACTGTGTTTTGTGTTCCAGTCCTGTTAACACAGAACAAAGAAGAAGAAAAAACTTTTTTCTTTTTAAAAACAAATCAATAACAATGTTCTTCATTCTGTACACTGATGTATAATTGTGTTGACACTGAACTCTCACTCTACCTTGGTTATATAACATGTTAGATATTTTAAGAAATCCAAAATGGCAAACAGCTACAGCGTATCAGAGATGGTTTGTGTCTTTCAAGGCACGGTTCATGTCAGTATAACACTAGGGGAAAAAGTTAAAATCTGGGCTGCAATATGTAGATGGAATACAGAAATCACCTCCAACTTTCTTTGAAGAGAAGACAACCTGTGCAATAAACATGCAGATATACATGGGAAGATACATGAGGGGGGCATGGTTGCATTTGGTTTTGAACTTCTGAAGTTTGCATGTTTGTCTCCAGTTTCCTTGAGAGTATCACTATTTGCTCAGTGGGCACAAGCTCTATCAGGCAAACATGCTTGGTGGGGGTGGGTGTCATCTGTAGTGTGGTGAACACAGAGGCCGCAGATCAGTCATGTGGTCGTGCAAAACACAGGACCACAAGTCACCAAATGTGAACACTGTAGAGATCACAACAGTGCTGGTGACTCCTTACAAAAAAGTTTCACTTACTTTGGTTCAGAGGTCACAGCTTCACTGCTAAAATTAGGAGGATACCCTATGGACCTGTCACTCTTCATAGAAACACTGCTAAACACTGGAGAAGCTGCTCTTTGGGTTCCAGACCTGTCAACACTAAACAGAGAAAAAAAATGTCCATTAACTTTTAACAAAAATCAGAAATACAGTTTATGTCCTTCATTCTCAGAGCAGTTCTCTTTTATTCTAATGTTCACTGATGTACCATGAAACTTCTCCACAGCTACTGACATCCCCTGGCTCCTCAATGAACTTGTCCCTCTTCACAGGCACACAGTCAGATGCTGGAGATGCTGCTCCTTTCATCCTGTGAGCACCATTATGAGAATGATGTGTTAAGATGAACAAGTGAATATTATAAAGGAAAACTTTGAATTGCTGAAATTGAAGCTAAGCTTCAGAAAAGTAAGCTACTTACTTTGCATGAGCAGCTCCTCCTCCACACCTGGAAGTATAAGGGTCCATCATGGAGTAGTTACCCTTCACATACACGTATGCGCATGCACACAGATCTTGTCTGGGGACAGTCATAGAATTCTTATTAGTTTTTCTTGATTCCAACACAAAAACTGCATCAAAATGAGAATCACAGTAGTGAAGACATGAAGAGATCAAGTTCACAATAGAACAAACAAAACATTAAATGGTGAAACATTACTATTACATTAAAACAATTTGCTCATTTTGAATTTGATGGCAAATATAAATCTCAAAAAAGTTGGGACAAGGTATTGTTTGCCACTGTGTAGCATCCCCTATTCTTTTATCAACAGTCTGTAAGCATCTAGGAACTGAGGAGGCCACATGCTAAACCTTTGAGAGAGTAATATTGTCCCATTTATGTCTGATATAGGATTCCAGCTGCTCAATAGTCTTGGGTCTTCATTATCATATGTTTTCAGTTGGAATAAGGTCTGGACTGCATACAGGCATTCAACACCCAGACTCTTCTACTATGAAGACATGCTGTTGTAATAGATGCATAATATACTTTAGCACAGTCTTGCTAAAATATGCAACACCTCCCCCTCAGACGTTGTCTTAATGGGAGCACATGTAGCTCTTAAACCTGCATATGACTTTAGCAGCTTACACATATGGAAAGGAACCATCAGTGCTCAATTTCATAGGCATTTACGCACCCCCCACCCATAAAAGATTTTCCTCTTTAGTCTGGAGGACACAGTGATGTTTGGATCATTTTCACAAGTGGCTCATGGCTCACCTTGTGTCACTTTCTTATAACAGTTATTATAATTCCTGCTCATCTAAATGGATGCTCTACAGGGTAAACAGGATCCTCTCAGAAGGTTTTTACAGCCTGGTGATGGAATGATCTCAAGAACACACTGCAATTTAATGACTATCCCCTTGAAAATTTTCCAAGAATGCAAAGAGAAATGCAATTGCTATCTGTCCTAGCAAGTACCTTCACCATCCAATTTCCACAGAAAATAATTCAAAGGGATAGTTTTTTAATATATATTTACTACATGAAAAATGAGCCTTTATATGGTACATGTACATGCCCTCAAAAAAATGTAGCTTGGTGTGTACAATTAACTATAATTGGTGGTGCACTGGTTAGCTCTGTTGCCTCATAGGTCCTGGGTGTGTTCTCCGGGTCGGGCTTTTTGTGTGGAGTTCACAAGCTCTCTCTGTGTCTGTGTGGGTTTCCTCCGGGTGCTCTGGTTTCCTCCCGCTGTCCAAAGACTTCTGTCCAGGGTGTACCCTGCCTTGGCCTGTAGTCTGCTGGCATTGGCACCAGCTTCCCCATGACCTTAAATGGCTTAAGTGGTTTGGATAATGGAGGGATGGATGGAACTGCAGCTCCCCAGTGCAGACAGCATTCATGCAGACCCAAACCATGACACTCCCACCAGCATGCTTGACTGTAGGCAAAACACACTTGTATCTGTACTCTTTACCTGTTTGTTGCCACACACACTTGACACAATCTGAACCAAATCAGTTTATCTTGGTCTCATCAGACCAGAGGACATGGTTCTTAGTCTGGTCATGGTACTTAGTCTGCTTGTCTTCAGCAAACTGTTTGCAGGCTTTCTTGTGTATCATCTTTAGACAAGGCTTCTTTCTGGGACGACAGCCATGCAGGTGGCATATGATCTGAGCACTGACAGGATAATTTTTTATTTTGAAGGGACAGCAAATTTACACTGTTATACAAGCTGTACACTAACTACTTTAGATTATATGAAAGTGTCATATCTTCAGTGTTGTCATTCACCTCCTATGTCCTTTAAACAGCATTTTTAGACAAGCTCTGCCCATGACATCTGCCTATTCTTAAATCCAGATGAAGTCACTGACTCGTTTGAAGCCAAAATCTGTTTTACTTTTTCTGGGTCAAGTGTTAAACCAGAACAGAACAGTTCATGTCTGTCTGTTTCACATTCCAGCCAGATAAACATCTCCTTCAGAGTAGAACCTCGGCTCACACACAACACATGCACATAAAGATCTTTACATGCTTTCACATTTGCTCACGTCTCCTGCACAGTTTCACTGTCAGCCATTTTGTAGAAAAAAACCACTTCAATCCAGTTACAGTATGAACACACAATTTCTTAATTTACACAATGTGATAATGTTCCACATAACCAATTTTACCGTCTTTAGTCCAAACCAGAGGAAACTGTCATCTTCTCTATTGGCATCTCCAGATAAAAGCTGCTTTCAGTTTTGTCTCAGTCAACACCTCTCCCTCTACCTGAGCTCTTCCTGTTTTTCTCTCACCTGTGGAGCGCAAGTACCTGACTCATCACCTGGTGCACTCTGCCATCTAGTGGTCAAAAGTGTTGTATCAGTACAACACTGTATCTGCTGAAGTGATCAATAGTGAAGTTGAGCAGCTACATTCATATCAAAATGTAAAGAGTGTAAACATATATGACTTACAGTAAGATGCGATTTTGTTCCTCATTTTCATATTTAACAATATAATCACTAAATTATTTTCCCAGAAAGCATCTTCACGTGAGAAGGAAACAACCTTCTTGACCTTCAATGTATTAAAGTAATAAGATGGTTTTTAAACTATTTTGTTTTACAATTTCTCTTGTTCTTCAGTTCAACACAACATCTGACATAAGGTGCAGTTTGTTTTCTATATGAAAATTATGCCAAAACAATTATACCAAAAATTACGGTGACAAAAGATTTCATAAAGGCATGTATTAGTTGATCAATCTCTTCCACATGCTGTCTTAAGTACAAATACACACGGACACATACACTGACAAACATTTGACCAGGATTCTCCTATCTGGGTTGAACTTACAGAAGGGCTACCGTCATACATCACTGGATTTTTTAATGCTGGCAATACATATGCACTGCATTCTGATGAGTATGTAGCTGACAGCCACAGACCAGTCAGAGAGCCCATGCCAACCCTTGGGATGTCCTTCCAACCAAAGCATTGTTTCAGTCCAGGTACACCCCATCAGACAAACATTGTTTCCTTACTGCAGTGACCTCTTTCAGCAGAACAATGCCACACCGCATAAAAGAACAGCTTGAGGAGCATGGTGAAATCAGCTGCTACTGTCTTCAGCAGCCTGTGTCTCTGAACCAGCAGCATAGTACACATATGAGCACTGCAGAGTCAGTGGGCTCCTCTGCTACTCTGCATGGCTTTTTTACATCTCAGTGGTTGGATTATGGAGGAATTCTTAGAAACTGGCCTTTGCCCCTCCTGCTGTCTTGAAATTCATCAACATCCTTTATCTTCAGGGTCAGTTTGACCCCAGCAAACCTCCAGATGATTTCAACACAATCTAGCCCTCAGTGCTGAGGGGGAAGCTGGAGGGAGCGGGAGAGGACATCAGCTGGCTATGTGGATTATTGACTTCCTCACCAGTAGACCGCAGTATGTGAGGCTCTGGGACTGTGTGTCCAGGGTGGTAGTCTGTAGCACAGGGGCACCACAAGGGGCAGTACTGGCTCCTTTTCTCTTCACATTATACACTGCAGACTTTAGTTATAACACGGACACATGCCATCTCCAGAAGTTCTCTGATGACACTGCAATTGTTGGTCGGGTGTCGGAGGGGAACGATCTGGAATACAGGGGGGTCATCAATGACTTTGTCAGCTGGTGTGAAGAGAACCACCTTCGCATCAATTCCAGCAAGACGAAGGAGCTGGTCATTGACTTCAGCAAGAAAGTCACCCCCCATTACACCAGTGAACATTCAGGGTCTGTGCATCGAAACAGTGGGAAGGAGTACAAATACCTGGGTGTTTGCGTTACTGCAGGTCATTTCTTCCAGCAGATGTCAGACATATAACACAGTATAACAGTTCATCTATTTATCATCTTCAGTTTAACACATCATCTGTTCTCATTTGCTGCTATTCACACACTTTATCCTGTGCACTTTATATGTCCTCATCTCATCTGTACAATACTTATACATATTTTTGCACATACTTTTAGAGATTTATAATTGGTGCTTGCTTTTGTATATAAGACATTTTTTAATTTTTAAAATTTGTATTTTTATTTTTGGAGATTATAGAAATCCTGAGCATATTTTGTTTGGTGTTTTCTTTTTTATATATTTCTTTTCTTTGTACAAGAGTGCCGTAACACTGAAATTTCTTACACGTGGGATAATAACGGTCGATTCTATTCTATTTTTATTGAGTTTGTGTGTGAATCACATTGCTGACTATATTATAGACCATTACACTTTACACTCATTAACCCATTAAACATCCATCCTGAACCTCCCAGACAGACCTGAAATTGGAGGGGTTTTATTATTTTATTGTGTTAACAGCTTTACATGATTTCTAAGTACAAATAAAGTTAATTTCCTGTTTTTATATATGATTCTTTACTTGCATATATACATTTTTGCAAATAATTTACTTTACAAAAGTCAAAATTTTGTGATCAGTTTACTGTTAAATACTTTCAGCTGCATGTATTTTATGAAAGGTGCAGAAAAAAAAAAAAAAGATTATGATTATGATGATTGTTGTTGTTGTTATTATTATTATTATTATTATAGAAAGAAATATCACACGTGTTTTCCCATGAAAAACAAACATAATCTAAAAATATTTCAGGCTCTAAAGGGACATTTTCATGTTACAGTGACTTTTAAAACCTCCAAAATCAGACTGTGTGAAATAATAATAATAATAATACAAATAATAAGTTATATTTATATAGCGCCTTTCACTAACCCAAGGTTGCTTTACAATGAAAGCACACATAGAGGGAAAAAAAAGAAAAATGTCAACCATTGAACAGAAAGGTTTTTAGATCACATTTAAAGGAAGACAGGCAGCCTAACCAGTGAGGTGGAGGATTTACACGAGCCCATTTTAATAAACTATTGTCTATTAGTGAGATAAGATGTAAACCACTGAAGAGCAGTGCCTCATATACCAATAGCTGAAAGACGGGAGATGAGTATGTTGTGAGTATGTTGTGATTTATGTTGTGTCAAATGCTGCACTTAAATCAAGCAAGAGGAGAATATTAAATCGTCCAAGGTCAGTTGATCGGAGGAGATAGTTAGTAACACGCAGAAGAGCCGTTTCAGTACTGTGTCGAGAACGAAAACCTGACTGAAAGGGGTCATAGTCTGCGTTATTAATTAAAAAGGTCTGGAGTTGATTAGCAACTACTCTTTCCATGACCTTGGTGAGAAAAGGAAGACGTCAACTTTGCCGGTATTCTGGTTGAAAGTCATGGCAGAAAACCTGAGATTGAGATTGAGATTGCCTCAACAGCACAGAAAATTTATTCTCATTGGGGGCTCGGACCCGGATTCTATAAACAGTTTGACTGAACCTAAACCTGATCAACTGCAGCAACCCCAGGTCGTAGCACTGTGCTACACCCAAAGGATCCCCTGCCACACCTGTCCCGTATTTTCAGACAAAATCACCCACCCGGCCCTCACCCTCATAATAACTGAAAATATCTGCAAACACACCCCTTCACATGGTGGCAAACACAGGTCACACCGGAACCGCTCTCCTCCTCTTTCACACGGTTCTGGAGCAAACAGGTGGCCCACCTTGCTGTCACCAGCAGGGTGTTTGAAGCGAGGATGCGGGCCCCAATACAAAGGGAGGCCCACAGTGGGTTCCAGAAGAGGGGTTTCGCCTCACCCCACGCAGCTTGCACCTCGCGGTAGAAGGCTGGGACCCCTTCAAGTGGGCGCTAGGAGGGATGGCCCAAAGCACGTCTGTGCCCAGCCCCTCCTGACTCACCCGGTCCAAATAAAACCTAGTAAAACCCTCCCAAACTCACCCACAGGCACTTCCTTCTTTAGTTTCTGTTTGTAAACAGAAAGCAGGACAATGGAGGCATGGTCTCACTGGCACGTCCTGCTTTAGTTTTTGTTTGTTTCTGTTCCTGTTTTTAGGCCGGTGACCACAGCGTCCTCAGTAGAACTATTGGCTCTGTAGACAAACTGAATTGGCTCAAACAAGGGATAAATTAGCAACACAATATGATTCCTTAAAGCACTTCATCACTACAGGACTTTGTGGAACTGGTCTGTCGTCGCTGAGACTGGTGATGGTCTGTTTCTTGGGTAGAGGGACTATGACTGAAGACTTCAGACAGGGAGGGACAATGGACTGGGACAGAGACTGGTCTTTTAGCGCACGTCCTGAGATGCCATCATGTCCAGCTGCCTTCTGTGGGTTTACTGTCTGCAGCATACAACTTACCTCATGTTCCTCCACCCTGAAGGTGGGGGTGGTCTGGCTGCTTCAGGTGGTTTTACCTCAAACCTCTGCCAGTGACTCATCACCTCCCACAGCTCTGAAATTGGTCTTGTAGTTGATGTGTTGGACACCTGTCCAGACCTGCCTACTGTTTCTGCTGTCCAGGTGGTTCTCAGTCTTCTTCTTGTAGTCTGACGTGGCCTCTTGGATGCCCCTCTTCATGTTGGCCTGGGCTGCGCTGTAAAGAGCCTCGTCAGTAACAACAGCAGGCAGGTCTGGCAGGGCCACCAGCACATCTCCAACTTCAGGACCAGTCATGGAGCTATTGAAGGTGATGCCACAATGGAAGAAAAGAAGAACCATTTTTTGCACACTTTGAATCAGTCACATTGGGAATTTTAGATGATATATCAACTGTGTTCATGTTTTCAAAAACAGTGAGATTGTTCAAATATTTTCCACATTTTCAGCTGATGGGTGAGAGACACACACGTTCAGTAGATTATAGTTCTGAGGACATTCCATTGATCATGTACAATAGTCACAGATTACTTTTTATTCTCCTAGAGCAGTAATCAAACTAGTCCACATGGACGGAGCAAAGCGTCACTTGTCTAAGGGGCTCTGCGGACAACAAATGTTATTATTCAGATTCTAAAGACAAGGGGTCCCCACAAAGAGACATTTACAAAGATAAATACATATTTGTCCCTTTTTATTCGTACTACTTTTATCATTTTAGAATGCTGTGAAAAGTCATTAGTTACTAAATGTATCATTGGCTGATCAGCATTAACACAAGTAACAGGTGAAGTCACTGCCATTGATGATCTAGTTCTTTCATTACAATGGCACCTGACAGGGAGGTGGAACATGTAAGTGCTTTTTTCATGTTCCTGCTTCTGGAACATCAACTTCAAGAACGGACTGTTCACTTTCTGCCTAATATACCCCATCCCCCTGACATCCCCCCTGTCATTGTAATTAAATAACTACAAAGTCAATGTTATTCACTTTACTTGTCATTGGTGTTAATGTTATGGCTGATCAGTGTATAAACCAGAGGTGGGTAGAGTACCCAAAATCTGTACTCAAGTAAAAGTAAAAGTACTTGTGGAAATATTTACTCAAGTAAGA
>JBBIGC010046633.1:0-11574 GCA_037576955.1 Lepidarchus adonis | reverse complement strand
CAACTGACTCTCGCTGCACCTACTTAAAAGAAAACTCTTTCCACCTCTTTTCCACCCCTATTACCCACCTATTTTCCTGCACCAGACACTACATAGTCCACAATGCATTGCTCCCCGTGAAGCACACCAAATCCCACAACAACTTGGAGCACAAATGCCATAATTATTATTTTTTTAACCACAAATATGTCAGTCTTCCATAAAGACTAAGAGGTAATTTTGTTATGGTGTCTATAAGATTGATTTGCAAATCTGCAAATAATATGCAAATTTCATTTTTTCTGGTCTGAAAAATTTATAACTTGAGCAACCCTTTTAAACCCTGGGTGGAAATTTCCCTAATTTTATGATATTGACCCTTAAAAACAGTCTTGCTGCTCATTCACTTACAGGCCAGCGTACATCGGACCACCGACATCGATCTTAACCGCAGAACACGCAGCCTCCAGACTCAACACTCTTCTCTGATGTGGCAGTGAGGTCGTTGAACTAGACTAATCAGACTTGACTTCATTTATTATTTCTCACTTTAACTTTGGTCACCTATGCGTCTGGACTGATGGGGTAAGTAAAAAAATATCCAATCTGATCTCTTCAAAGACACATCGTCGTGTGAACATGAAAGCTGTCACATGAGTAGAATTTTTTATTAAAACCTTTGAAGTAAATCAACTAAAGAAACTAACAAGAAATTGGACGGAGTGTTGCAAATGATGAAAGCCGCATACACACATACACCTATACATAACAATTTGTGCCATATGTATTACATACATGCAAGTTTCTACGCCTGAATTACACCTTTGGTCATGTATTTATTAAAAAAAGATCCATTAACATTTTGTGGGAGGCAAAAGTAATGAAACCCATTGGATTAATTTAAAGAACAGTGATTCACCAAAGCCTGATCACATGTACAGCACATACTATGTGGATGTCATTCATGGCTCGAACAATGGAGGTTTCGGAGCTGCCCATGAAGCTGGAAACGATTACAAGACCATTTCTGAAGAGTTTGGACTCTACCAATCAACACCCAAAAAAGGTCAACCATCAAAGTTACTCCAACTACAATGGATGTAATAGTTTAAGAGGTCACAGATAAACCCAGGGTAACTTGTCAGTGTTGCATTGGTTAATGTTAATGTTTTTGAACCACAAAAAGCACACTGAGCAACACTGCTGTGCACGACAGGGTTAAGGGTAGAACACACCCATCTACAGATTATTACAGATCTATTCCTTGCCCTTTGCAGGCTGAAAAGTCTCTGAATTTTCTGAATCTTTTCACAATATTATGTACTGTAGATGTTAAAAGACCTTCATTCTTTACAGTCTTGCATTGACCAACCAATCTCCACGTTTTCCTCAATGGACTAAGCCACAATTCATCCCAGACTAAACCTTTGTTGGATTCTAATTTTACACCGTCTCGATACCACAACTGTTAACAATTACACTGCTTAATGTGTTTCCCAAACTGATGCTGCTAGAATATTCTGTAAGTTTTTCAATATCATTTTAACTCTCAAACCTTTTCATATATACTATATGTTGTAAAATATTTACAAAATACAATTAAATTGGCCAATGAAACTTTTGAAATCTGTTCTTTGTCAGTTATTAGCTTATGTCACATATCCGATTGCATTTGCATTTAGGAAAATAGCCTCTCAGGAACATCTCTGGAAATATAAAATATATAAAAAAAATGTTTAAAAAATAAAATTAAACAGTAAAATGTAATAATAACAACAACAATAATAATAATAATAATAATAATAATAATAATAATAATAATAATAATAATAATAATAATAATAATAATGCTCCATATTGTCAAAATCTAATTTCTCCATATTTTTTGTTAGTGCAAAATGTTTTTACAGCTGCTTTTTTCACTACAGTATTGGCCGCTGGGGTTGGTAATGTTGTAAAACTGAGGCTGTCCATGCAGAAAGCTAGACTTAATTCTCCACTTGAGCAAGCCCATCACCAATCACTCCTATCACTACATTCACCTTCATCTAGAGCATGATAGTACATTGTTCTAGATAAGCATGCCTGCCAAAACGAACGCCCAGGCAACATTTAACTACAATTAGCCCAATAAAAACGGCCCAAATGACTTTATTTCACCTCTTGTTTTTGTTTCTGACAATGTGTGATTTATATTTCCCAGACATCCTCACCATACATATACAGTAGTCAACAAATATGACCATCCAGTCCTTTGTCAAATATGATAAATGGGTAACTTGATTGTTGCTCCCACCCACCATCAACAAGTATGTTTGCCCACACTGAACTCCTTCCCCAATATACTTGTATAATAAAAACGTACAAACGTTGAAATGAAACACATTTCAGATAAATAAATATATTATCTGAAATGTATAACTGTATAATTCAGTACAAAAAGACAACATCCCCAAATTATTCGTTGAATTTGTGTAAAATGTAATGTTTACTGCAGCGACGAACAGTTTGAAAAGCAACGCAAGGCAAAGATATAGTCTTACGCAATAGGTTGGGCACCCCTCAATAAATAACATACTATTTTGGTCATTTTTTAAATGAAAAGATGTAAACACAGTCTCTCTTGGAAATGGGAAAAATGCACAATATGTTTTAGCAAACAGTGACGCAAACACTGACAGGAGAATGGTGGCCAAGCTGTCTTCCCTGCTGGACAACACCTCTCACCACATGCAGGAGTCCCTGACAGCACTACACAGCTCCTTCAGCGGGCGGTTGCTGCACCCACGGTGTGGGAAGGAGAGATTCAGGAGATCTTTCCTTTCAGCTGCAGTCAGACTTTACAATCACCACCTGCAGCTGACCACACACACACAATCACAACACACACACTCCCCACAGACTGACAGTTGAAACTTCACTTCACACATGTAATGTTCATGGTCATATTCATATTCTCTATGTGCAATATTTCCTGTCTCCCTGGACTGTTGACACTTTTTACACTTTTCACTCTTATATTTGCCTTATTTATTTGTGTAAATACTGCTTATATTTTTTGTAATAGTATATTACTTTATTCAATTTTTGCCTTACTTTATCTTACCTGTAAATTCTTAAGCAACTTCTTACTTATTGTTTGCTGTCCTGCTGCTGTAACGATGTAAAATTTCCTACTTGTGGGACAATAAAGGTTTATCTTATTTTATCTTATTTTATCTTAGTTACTGCCAAAATCCTGCCCCTAGTGCTGCATCCAATGTACTACATTCTCAAAGAAATGTGCAGATTTTGTTGCATAAACGTGTCTTCATGTACAAGTCACATGTTATACTGCACAGGTATTTGCACATAAAATGCTGTTTTTCTCTTTTATTATTACTGTTAATCTACACGTGTGTATTGATTTAGTACTGAATGCAGCAATATGTTTAAACGAAGCTGTTTTGCTCAAATACCGTGGCTGAAATGAACAATTACTCATAAATTAATATAAGTTTGGTTAAATTCTGTTAAAACACTGAGGTACAAAGTAAAAACACATACCCGTGAAAGAGGGTAGGAATTGTCAGGGGGGTAGGATTTTGGCACAACACCTGTATTGTGTAGTTATTGTTTTGTGGCATGATATTAATAAGTTCAAAATATTATCAATTTAATTGTTTATGCTCAACTATGGTATAATGTCACTATGGATACTGTAGTTCCTCCTACTGCGCATGCGAGAGTGACAGGAAGTCATATTTTGCTTCAGCAGTGGCAGAAAGTTTGAAACAGGTCACGGACCAGAGAACTTGTCCCTAAGATGTTTATATTACGTGAAGCGATATGTAGATATTTTAGAAATTCTACTGCAATGTACACCACCTCAGCTGGTGCATATATTTCAGGTAATGTCATATTTTACTCATGGTATCCATTAGCTGGTAACAGCTAGCCACAGGCTAACTAGCAGCAAAACCATTTCTTGTTTACATGTGTTGCTTTATCTTTAATTTGACGTTAATACTCTAACATGTCATTTCTTTTACCAAACTACGTCATGCTGTTAATATGGAGGAGGTCAGGAAAGGAGGAAGAATCAAAGGGAACTTGTATTCCTTAATTTAACTAAATCCATGTACCTTAGGGTCACTTTGTAGTTTCTATTTTATATGTAAATTATAGAGCTACATTTATAAGGCTCAAGGGTTAAATTTGATGCTTTTACTTCAGTAAGTGTCCATTTATAAACATGTATATACACATATGTATATTCATACATATATTTATCATTATAAATAGTATATGCATATTATTTTATATGTACAAAAAATACTTATATATATTGTCAACACTTACCTTATATTTATAAATATTATTCACATCACGTATTTATATTGAAGATTGTATATTATTGTATAGTATATCTTTTATATCTTTTATTTACATATTGTTGTTGTTGGCTTTTTTTTTTACTGCTGTGTTTGAGAGACACCATTGACCGGAATCAAATTCCTTGTTTGTGTTTACTCACATACTTGGCCAATAAACACGATTAGAGTGTTAAAGCATAAATGAGCATTTTCTGCTGCTTATAGAATGGGGCCTGTAATGTGGGGCGGCCTATCATTGGAGAATTACAGCTTAATATTATACACATATCACACCTTTGACTTAATTTGCACCATTGTTTAATAGATAGATGAAATTTGTATATCGGATATGGTATATACATACACACACTGAAGTGTAAATGCCTCCACAGCTGAACCCATGTAGTGAACTCGCAGGACATTTCTGTGACTTCCGGAAGACATTATGACTCAGGTTGAACACTTCTACAGCCGACCCTCTATGTGCTTTAAATCTGACTAAGTGCTCAAAAAGACAGACTCTTATCTCCCTTTTGATCACACTGATGGTTATTGCCTTTACAGTAAAGACACATTAGAGCAGCACTTTAGCTGCAGAAGGACGTCAGATGAAGTGCTGAAGTGCAGAGACCTGGCAGTTCAATAATGCTGCCTAGAGGTGAATATCGACTGAGGCTCAGGATAAGAGACAGCTGTAATTAAGTTTTCAGGTGACATTGTGTTTTTAAATAAATGACCATTAAATATTACACTCAATCAAACAATGCGAAAATAAAATGAAATTATTTGAGAATTTATCCTTTCTGCTCACGGCGTGTCGGTTTATTCTTTGAGAACATCTGGAGGAACTCGTTTTACCTCTAGATGTTCTCACCGAATAAACAGACACGCCATGAGCAGAAAGGATAAATTCTCAAATAATTTCATTTTATTTTCATGCTTTTATTTTACTGGTTAATGTTTAAGGGAAAATTTAAGTAAAATATGATATTTACACAGTTTTCCTCTAGTTTCTCATCACATACAGTGCTGTGCATAAGTCTTCATCACCTGAGAAATCTTATCAGTTTTATGCAAAGGTTTGTCCACCATAATAGATTTTGGTGATTTTGTAATTAAAAAGGATGTTAACACACTCTCTCTAGGACATGGAAAGAATTACACAATATTTTCAGCAAACATTGATGCACAGTTAAATTTTATGCCATAAATTGAAGAAGAAAAAAAAATATTAAGGCACTGTGCAAAAGTTTGGACACCCTACGAGTTCCAAAGTTTCAGATTCTGTTTCAGACGTTAATCAGCTCATTAGATCTGCATGGTAATAACTGTCATTAGTAAATGTCATTAGTAACTGTCAGCTGGTGCCAATTTCAAAGCTTCACAAATACTCTGAGTCCTCAAACCTTTTGCACACACTTGTGGACACTCAACAACCATGGGTTCTTCTAAACAGCTGTGTTAGTTTCAACAGTGAGAAATGTAATTAAGAGATGGCAGTTCAGAGGAACTGTGGAGGTCAAGGTGAGATCTGGAAGATCAAGAAAACTCTCAGAGAACTGCTCATATGCTGGTCAGAAAGACAAATCAAAATCCCCATTTGACTGCAAAAACCTGCAGGAAGATTTAGCAGACTCAGGAGTGGTGGTGCACAATTCCACAAGACCTTCATGGAAGAGTCAGCAGAAGAAAACATTACCTGTTTCCCCATCATAAAATCCAACGTCAGAAGTAAGCAACAGAACATCTACAGAAGCCTGATGCGTTTTGGAAACAAGTGCTGTAGATTGATTAAGTTAAAATAGAATCTTTGGCGACACTCAGCAAGGGCATGTTTGTAAAAATAAAGAAGCAGCATTTCATGAAAAAAAACATATTGTCAACCATTAGTCATGGGGGTGGATCTATCATGCCTTTGGGTGGACAATGTGTGGACAATGATCCTATATCTCGAAATCCACCATGGACGACCTCAAGAGACACATCACAGTTCCCTGATTTAATCATTGAGAATTTGTGGGTAGATCTTAAAAGAGCTGTGTATGCAAGATGACCAAAGAACATTACAGAACTAGAACCTTTTGCAGGAAGAATGAGAGAAAATCACAAGTACAAGAACTGAAAGACTTTTAGCTCAAAAAGCATTTGAAGCTGTGAAATTTGCCAGAGGTGTTACTAAGTACTGATCATGTAGTGTGCCCAAACTTTTGCACAGTGCCATAATAATGGTTTTTTTTTGTGGCATAAAAAAGTAACTATGCATCAAAGTTTGCTAAAAATATTGTGTAATTTCCATGTACTAGAGAAACTGTGTTACATTTTTTCAAATACAAAATCACCAAAATGTTATTTATCAAGGGGTGCCCAAACTTTTGCACAAGACTGTATGTGTAAGAGTGGTTTAGAGGCAGTGAGTGTTTTTATGTTTTTATGTTCAGACACTAATACAGTGAACAGTCCATGTTGGTCAACGTGTTAGGTTCCTCACAGTTCTCCTCATGGAAGCTTAGAATTATGTGCAGTAACTGGTTTTCAATCCCTTTTCCATGCAATAGCTGGAGGCATCGAGGGGGAATCACCAAACCTGCGATGTTTTCACATCTCCCAACACACATCAGCGACTTTTTACACTGACAACTCATGATTTTATTTTATTGTTGTTATGTGTTTGCATTTATTCTAATGATAACATGTGTGTTTTTGCTGCAGAAAGACATTTTTTGTAGACTTTTGTACAGTATTGTATACAACACAATATACAAATGCAGTATCTACAATTATACCATCAATAAGCACATGGGCTTCTAATAAAAACAACCGCACATGTCCCTCGTCACATTTTTTATTAGACTTTTGAGTTCACCAATGGATGACCTTCTTTCCATGTCATAATAAGAAAAAGGCCATTTTCTCTGATCACTCTACACCTGGGGAACTTTAAAAATTAATCACTGAGAAGAACGTAATTAATAACTACCAAAACTAGATTACTGAGGTAAGCTAGAACCCAAATTTGCTCTATCAATAAAAATATACCCCTGCAGTTGATGGCCATTCCACTCATTATTATTATTATTATTATTATTATTATTATTATTATTATTACTATTATTATTACTATTATTATTATTATTATTATTATTATTATTATATTGTTGCTTTATTGTTATTTTTATTATTATTGTTATGAATAATAATAATAATAATAATAATAATAATAATAATAATAATAATAATAATCAGGGTTAAATAATCTGTCAAGCTTTTCTTGTTCTTCTAGAATATTCTGATACTAAAGATTATTCTGAAAATGTACAGCAGTTGCAGTCCTGCTTTATACCCCACCGTGAACTCTGAAGTGCAGAGGAGTCCTATCCTGGGACCATGCTAACATTAACGCTAACTCTAGATGCTTCTCCAAAGTGGGTCCAGTGGGCCACGTTGTGGGATGTTTCCGCAGGCCCTGCAGTCCATCACTGTGAAGCAGAGCTAAGGCTGCATCAGGTTTCATCAGATCAAACCGTGCCCCCTGTGCTCCGAAGGCAACTGTAACCTCTTTAACATTCAGGAAATGAGCAGCTCCAGCTATCGCGGCCTGACAGACGCATGCTGCAAGCAGTCGAAAAGTTTAATCGTGTTACCGGCTGGCATGGCTGAGTCAACTTTGCCTGCTTTGTCAGAAGCCTGGAAAAGTCCTCAAGAGACCGTGGGGCGATCAGAGTCGTCTCTAGGCCATGAACTTTCACTCCGGGCCACAAGGCCAGGGGAGACGAGATGTTGGAGGCAGGCATGTGACGGTGATGTCAGCAGGAATGGGGACACTGGAAAGTTTAATTTAGCCAGCGGATAAACTCTCTAACAGACGTTCATTTTCAAGCGTGGCCTGACATTATCCTTGGGGTATAGTGGCAGGGGGGACACGTTATGTAAATCTGCAATGGAAGAATGCAAGCCTGTAACAGTCAGCAAATGATACACCATGTAAAGGGCAAGCATTAGACTGTGATTTCCAAATAGTCACTTTTAGACCAAACTGTTTTAAAAAGTCACTGAGAGGGACTACCCACTGAGAAGCTCACTGAAGAACTGCACACCTTCAGGGGCGCTTAGCGCATTTACACCACCAGTAGGAACTCGGAAGTGACAATAGCCAGCCTATGGTTGGAAAAGCGACTGCATGCAAGATGTGTGATGCTGCAATTGGAGCTCTTAGACACATCAGACCAATTTCCAATCCGTTTTTCCTGGACCTATCCTCATACACTTATATCTGGACCAATTCTCATACACTTGCAACACAATCAACCTCTGTACACTTATGTCTGGACCAATCCCAGTACGTTTGCAGGGGCGGGCAGCTCAGGTTCTGGAAGACCAGTGTTCAGCAAAGTTTGATGGCTCCCTTTCTCAAACACACTTGGCAATTAACAGGTGAGCTGGTCCAGGTGTGTTCACCTCTGTACTAATCCCAAAATGCTTAAATCTGCACCAATCCCCATACGCCTTAATCTGGACCAATCCCCATACGCTTAAATCTGCACCAATCCCCATACGCTTAAATATACATTTACACTAAATCTGCACCAATCTCCATGCACTTAAATCTGCACCAATTCCCATACACTTAAATCTGGACCAATCCCCCATACGCTTAAATCTGGACCAATCCCCATACGCATAAATCTGCACCAATCCCCATACTCTTAAATATTCACCAATCCCCATACGCTTAAATCTGCACCAATCCCCATACACTTAAATCTGGACGAATCCCCATACGCCTAAATCTGCACCAATCTCCATACGCTTAAATCTGCACCAATCCCCATACGCTTAAATCTGCACCAATCCCCATACACTTAAATCTGCACCAATCCAAATACGCTTAAATATGCACCAATCCCCATACACTTAAATCTGCACCAATCCTCATACACTTAAATCTGGACGAATCCACATACACTTAAATCTGGACGAATCCCCCATACGCTTAAATCTGGACCAATCCCCATACGCTTAAATCTGCACCAATCCCCATATGCTTAAATCTGCACCAATCCCCATATGCTTAAATCTGCACCAATCCACATACGCTTAAATATTCACCAATCCCCATACGCTTAAATCTGCACCAATCCCCATACACTTAAATCTGGACGAATCCCCACACGCTTAAATCTGCACCAATCCCCATACGCCTAAATCTGCACCGATCTCCGTACACTTAACTTTGCACCAATCCCCATACACTAAATCTGCACCAATTCCCATACACTAAATCTGCACCAATTCCCATACACTAAATCTGCACCAATCTCCATACACTTAAATCTGCACCAATTCCCATACACTTCAATCTGCACCAATTCCCATACACTTCAATCTGGACCAATCCCCATACACTAAATCTGCACCAATCTCCATACACTTCAATCTGGACCAATCCCCATACACTAAATCTGCACCAATCTCCATACACTTAAATCTGGACCAATCCCCATACACTTCAATCTGGACCAATCCCCATACACTTCAATCTGGACCAATCCCCATACACTTAATGGTACATTGCTGTGATTATGTGACAAGTTTTGTGCTGTAACATGAAAAAACAAAATAAACAATATGTTACAAAAAAAAGTAATTCTTGCTCTTATTTGGACTCAGACTTGGTCTGATTTTATTCATAATCTTGGACTCGACATAGCTGGTCTTGACTACAGGCTTACTTAGTTAGCACTTTTGACTTAAGTCTTCCTCTATGCTTCTATAACAAACAGGGTTTAAAAATGACCAACAAAATTAACAAACGTATGGAACGTGGAAATGTTATGTATTTTTTTCTCAAACTAATGCAAAGCTAATTTTAGTTTGAATGAAGAAAATCAAAATTCTAAATCAGATCACACACAGGGAAAAGAAATATTGAATTAATAAGTAGAAGTCAAGGTTTAGGGTCAACAAATTCTAAGCATTACCCTTTCTGATGAGAGATATTTGAAGAATTCTATAATACGAGGATATTTTAAACATGCAGAGAGGCCGAGGAAAAAGCTTTCCAGATTGTGTACACAGACAAAAAAAGATTCAGCTCACTTCAAAACTGCGCTGGCAAATAAACGCAGTGATCTGCGAAGAGGCTCTTAATCATTAGCAGAAAAGCTAAATACGTCTGATGCTAAATCTAATCGCTTTAAATCCCAGTGAGAAGGAATTTGACGTCTTTATTGCAGTTACTGCATCGCGGTGCTTTGCTTGTGTGTGTTTCTTTCCCTCTACCGTACCCCTGCAATTTTTCATCAAAGGTGGGCGACCAGCATGAAATGAATTTGTAAATGCCAGCATGGTTTCCATTTCTCTCAAGTCCACATGAGGGATCTGTTTTGATGGAGCTCCTCCATAAGAAATTAATGAAGCAGGATCTGTGAGGGCCTGCAGCGATGGAGCCTTATAAAGGTGGGATGATTTAAGGGAAGTCCATTTTCAATACGCAATGAACAGTGTTCCTTTATTCAGGACAGGGTGTTGCTCTGCCTCTTCCATGTACCCGACAGGAACCTCAGCGGCCAGAAGCACACACGAAAAGAGGGCTGTCATTGCTGATTAGTAATCCAGTGATCTACGAAAGATGCTGACGGACTTCGCTGAACAATAATAAACCATGTGGAGCCTTTGAAGTCGACTGCAGACCAATGAGCTTCCCAAAGATATTATTAATATCTGCAGATAAACGTGCACGCCCAATTGATTCTCATGGTGAGAGTGGTGGGATGCGAATTGCTGACTGGGGGCTCATGTTATCCATTTAAAATTTATTTATTGAATTCTTTTTCAAGATTTTCCTGATATTCTCCAAACTTTAGTCATGTATAACTCCTCCCCCAATCACAAAATATCACCAACACTGGGAGGGTGAAGGTTTGTATGGGCTTCATTCGAGTCTATTCGTTTACTCGTTTTTTGGGTTTTTTTAAAAAAAAAAAAACATTTTTTTTATCTTGTCTGTCTTAAGTCTCTTGTGTTTTACTTACTTTTATTGTTACTCTTATTGATTGTTTTATTTTATTATATGCTGTACAGCACTTTGGGCTTAAAAAAGCCTAATCTCGATCCGTGCCAGCTCTCGAATTATCGCTCAATATCAAACCTCCCTTTTATTTCTAAGATTCTAGAAAAGGCTGTAGCCAAGCAGTTATGTTCTTTTTTACATAAGAACAACATTTATGAACTGTTCCAATCA
>JBBIGC010046613.1:0-11575 GCA_037576955.1 Lepidarchus adonis | reverse complement strand
TCTCTCTCTCTCTCTCTCTCTCTCTCTTTCTTTCTCTCTCTCTCTCTCTCTCTCTCTCTCTCTCTCTCTCTCTTTCTTTCTCTCTCTCTCTCCTCTCTCTCTCTCTCTCTCTCTCTCTCCCTCTCTCTCTCTCTCCCTTTCTCTCTCTCTCGCTCTCTCTCTCTCTCACACATTTTGATTTTGTATTATTTGCTTAAATGTGACTATAAAGAAGATGTTTGTTTAAAAGTGAAAAAGAGCCAAATAAAATAAAATCTTCAGAATGTTTTGTAAATTATGAAAATGTTGATGCTGTTTAGAAATGAGTGGTATTATGATTTTAGTGTGTAAATGGATCATTCACCTCACTTTCTCAGTTTTTTATGTGTCTTGCATGTAACTAACCCCGCATGTTTCTAACACCAGCATGTCAAATGTTAGATAACCATTAACACCAGTTATGTGACTTCTTCACCTCTGGCTCAGGCGAAAGTAATAGCCATTAAGACAGAAACTAAAACAGGCATAGAGCTGGCCCTCAGCATGGCTCTGATGAAATATTTAGGTGATGAAGGTGCAGTTGTGCTAAAACTAAAACTCAATGATGTGTCTAATGGCATGACACACCACACCTTAACCCAATGTAGGACTAATACTTGTGCCCCAATCAGTGGAGTTCTGTGAGATGTGATATTTTAAATCTAGATGTTTTAATGTCGCAGTTAAAGTGCAGTTTCCCAAAGAGGAAGTATTTGTTTAATCCCTCTGAACAGGTGTTTTTCCCCATAAGACGAGCCTTAGGAAGTTATCTCATCCAGCCCCCAGAAACACAAGAGCTCCCAGATTTCCCCTTTTGATAAAAGTAGGTTAACATTCTAGTCACAACAAAGGCCTGTCTTCCTTACAAAAACACAGTGAGGACCTCAAACAAGCAGCAATGAGGGTTATGTGTTTTAGCTGTAACCTAATCTGCCTTATCTGTATCAGTCATGCTTCTCCATCATCTTAGGGGTCTCTGCGCTAACATGGAGGCTCCCACCATGGAGAGAAGTATTGATTTTGGTCATCTGCCTATCTACTTTGTTTGACTGGACAAATACAACTGATAAGTCCTCCAACAATGCCTAAACAGCTCTGGAGGTTCAAAGACTGCAGATTTTAAATTGAAATTGAACATCTGAGCTTTTTTTGGTCTTGACCTGATGCTACATAGTGTCGCCAAAGAGGTGGCTGGTAAATCATCTTTTTGCTAGGCCTTGGTTAGCTGTGTGAACTTGCTGATACTTGTGTGTGTGAGGCAGGTATTAGACCTGTGCCCTGTGGCCATGGCGGCTGCGTCTTCTGGAGGCCACCCCCCTCCCAATCACACACACTCGCGTACACACTGCTGCAGGACTCACATAGCTTGGCTTTTTCACATAGCTTTCCTCAGAACACTCAAGTTTATCTGTTTCAGATTTCTTAGTTTTGTAGAACGGACTTACTACCAAATGCATGAGCAATCTCAGTCCATTCAGTAATGTTACATTCAGTAGCTACCACACATTATTCAGTAACTAAAAAAGAATGTGTTTGGTCAGAGAATGAGGAATTGTAAGCTCTTGAATGTGTTGCACATTGCTCTGATATGCAGACATTTTGTAGGTCATGAGGGTAACATGTGTGAGGTGTATAAGTCTTTAGAGTGTGTGGGATACAGTGGGAGGTGTCCAGCTGTTCCTGTACATCCACAGCCATAGAACAGCTGAACAAAAGACAGATAAAAGAAACAAAGCATATGCACAGACACCTTTAAGTCCAGTTTATTAATTTACACCGTTCTTTGGCATTGATGAGAACACGAGCTCTATCCTGCTCTTCCTTTTTCTCTTTTGTCTTAACAAGCACTCTTTACTCTTGGCCTAGGGTTACTTACTACAACTGACCCTCCAACCTTTCACCTCTAGCCCCTACGGGTGAGGGCAGTTTGTGTTAGAAGTCTTCTTGTGTCATCTACCCTAAGCTTACAATATTGTACCTTGAGGAGCCTTAAAGATTGTTTACTGAGCTGATTCATATTGTCATTTTGACAGAAAGGGCACAATTATTCCTCAGTAATCATTTGTTCAGCTGTGATATATAGGCTAAGTTGATGATAAGCACATTTCATGTTTTCACTACTGTTGATTGTGGTGCATTAACAATCAAACAAAGATTATTTTGACTAGCATATAATCAGAGAATTTAAAAAGTGCGTTTATATGGCAAGTGGGACTAACAGAATTGTCTATAAATGTAGATTCAAGGTAGGTGGACCTTAACGTAGTAGCTACTTCTGAGTGATCAAGTTCAATTGATTAATCCTAGCAGCCCTAACTCCTAACAGCAGAAATGTAGGCTGTTCTTATGCCTCACCAATAAACGCAGATAACTGCTGTCCGTTATCTGTTCTACGGCTTCTTCCCTCTACCACTCCCTTTGTGGAATTTACCCCGTGCCATCCCTTGCCTGTGCTCACACAAACCTCTTTTGCAGCTGCTATATCTGTCTGCTGTGTCTATAGAAACTGTTATTAGATTACCAAGCTTGACTGGGTCATGCTCTGACCTCCCTGCACTTTCAGTCTCTTTATATACGCCATATTTCACCTTTATACTCTAGAAAACCACACAAATGGAGGAACAAGCACTGTTGTATTGGAATGAAATGAATGAGGTTAAGGGTTAAAAGCCTCTAAAAACAAAGGCACAGAAAGTTGTTAAATGAAACAAGTTTTAATTTGTTGCCTGATATCTGAGAATTTTTTTTTCTTCTTAAAATTGTTTTTGATAAATATTCTTGAAAAAGTATTTCAGATCCAATTTTTAGAACCAATTGTCTTGGGCATGTAGTTTTGAGTGTCTATAAATTCCAACAAAATTGGAAAACATTGGTGAAGGCCATGATCTTTGTGAAGAATCTTTGTGAGGTTTTCTGAAGAAACACTTTCTCGTCTGTGAATATAAGAGTCATTGTTTTACAACAGTTCTGAGAAAGTTTTGATTTAAAACATTTTTATTTTGAATATGTATTTGGTAGATATTATTGTTGTGTTCCCCCAATACCGGTCGAGCAGTATAAATAATATCACCCAGCACCACACTGAAGTGCAGAAGCTGAAGGACTTTAAAGTGATTCTCCACAGATTATTTTGCAACTTCAGAAATTATGGGGTGCCCAAAAAAAAACTGAACATCAATTAAACATACTTTGGGAGCTGCTCTATATCTCGTTTAAATGAACAGGAAAGGAATCTGATTCATGTTTAATCTTGCAGACTCATTCAGGGGCTGGGGAGAGCACGGAAACTGAAATGTGTGAATGTGGTTTCAGTCTGGTGCCAAATAGGGGAAACAGTGAAAAAAATAGGGTCAGTTTGTACAGAAACATGTAAATCCATTTTATTTAACAAGCTGTTTATGGATGTGATTTTATTTTCTAAATCATTAGTTAGAAGTCACAGTTATTGCAGATGTTAATACACAAAACGTTTCATTTTATATGAATAATTTCTTATCTGAACCACATTGAAGCAGGCAGAGAATTCTCTGTGTAAATTTCAGATTTAGAAGTCTTTCTAATTCAGCCATGTTTAAATTAAGTCCAGAAGTGATTGTAAATGTAATTTATCTTGTGAGCAGTTGTATAACTTATTTATTTGTCCAGTTACATTTAAATAGTCCAGCAAATGAATATAATAACATTTAACTTCCAGTATTAATTTGCAGTCAACATTTTGCAGAGCTTTCAACTCCATTACAATATCTACCATATCTTTGTTAATATGCTTTGTTCCTTGCTTTAGAAGAACACTGCAAGATTTCATCCTTCTATAGATTCCACTGTAATGTCAGTATTCCCCTGTAATATCAATTTGACTGTGGGTCTGATGGCTTGTCAGTGAAGTTAAAAGGCCTCCAGACTCTCTGGCTTCTCTGAGGTTTTGAAGTGAAATGCAAGGGGGTTTATTGTATTAATCTACTGCAGCCACTGAGAAGACATGGGCCATATATAAGAGCCTTCACTACAGCAGCATTCCAGGGAATTCAGGGAATGGCCTCAAGCTACACATAGACACAAATATCCGAATTACTTAAACCATTTTGGTCTCCAAAAAATGTTGGCATTCTGTCATTTTTAGCTGTAAGTTCGTATCTTATTTAGAATTAAAACTTAAATCCAAAATTTACTGTCACTCATAATGTCACTGTTGGAATAACATTTCATATGTCTTAACTACAGGAGCCCATCCAGTCATTTCATTCATCCTGGATTAAACTTACCTGGCTGCCTACCTGCGTATACTCTGTGTGCATCTTTTACAGATATTAAGGCAGACATGTTAAGTTGGAAGAGCAGCTTGAATTTTATAAAAAAACATCAATAATGACAATAGAGGTGTAAGGTTTTGTATTTTTATCGACAATAAGCATATAGCTACTTTTGTGTCTCTGGAGTGGTAACATTATTATGTAAATAATATCTGATCAGCTGTGGTCTCTTTCCAGTGATAGATGGGGTATGAAAGGGGATAAGAAATGGTTCAGCAGCAGATGAACTACATTCATCAGAATGTAGTTCATCTACTGAAGAACCATTTTTTCAGATAAATGTTTCAGATAAAATGGTTAAGGAGTGTAGACAGAAGATTAAGTGGAAACTCAGTGTAGAGCGGAGGGATGCTCAAGAGTCCTTTTCAGTGTTTGTGGATTTCATTTCCTTGCAAAGACCTGCAAGAAGATGCCAGGCTAGACTGGGTCCCTCATGTCATGTTTCTTCTGTTACCCTCTCGTTCTTATGGGCTTAGAATGTGTCTGACAGGCCGAACACAGTATGAGACAGTGATTTGACCAGCTGGAAATCGGAGGGGGGAACCTGTTGGAGTGTAACTCTACACACTTTGCCGTCCCTATTCTGGCATTGGTCAAAAGAGGCCTTTGTCCAGCACACCAAGAGGCTTGAAAAGCATCGAGATCCGCCAGAATTGGAGAAAAGTAACATTATGTGTGTTCAGCAGTCACCAAATGTAGGAATGCTTGGAGAATAAAAGATTTCTTTGCAGACCGTCTTAGCCGATCAGCGAAATATGGAGACTGTGCTTCTTGCTAAGCCTAACCTTTCTGCTTAGATTTACACTTTCAAAGACTCCTGTTTTCTCTCTTTACTCTTTTCAGTGTGGCTATACCTATCCAAGATGGCACACTGTAATTCAATAAGGTTGTTATTACCAGTGTATTACAATACCAGTGGATAATGGAAACCTATATATGTGATAGAACCGCCCTCTCCCTTTCTCTTAGGATTAGAGTGCGTTCCTGTGAAACTTCATACTTTGTTCCTGGTAGTGAAATTACATCTAGCAGTTTAATCTCTATTGAGTATATTTATTCTTTTATCCCATTAACTGCATTTTTATATTACATTATTGACTACTGTGATTTGTAGGTTTGTCAGTGTGGTAATAAGTGTCAGGAAATTAATTGTATTGGGACTCTTGAAGTAGGGCTGGGCAATATGGTCTTTTCATTGATAATACATTATATCACAGTATACCATCCGTACCTACTTAACTACATACTGCATTACAATAATAATAATTAAAGAAAGTAAATATTTGTGTTTTAATTGCAGAGCAGTGTCTGAATCAAGAAGGCACTAATGAGATATGTAGGGTAATCTTAGATCTTGTGCATATCAGGATGATGTGCATATACCAATGCCAATACTGAAGCCATTTTTACTTTGAGAAATTAGCACTGCATCTACCATTTTACAAATATAAATACTTCTGTCTCATGTCAGTGTTATATTTCCCCCCCAAAAATATGCTAAAGTCAAGATCATCTATGGTAATAGATTTGTAATATTGTAGTTTTCTCATATCTACCTTACAGTGTGTGTGTGTGTGTGTGTCCTTTAAGCTCAAATACACTTAAAACTGTGAAGTCAACAAATCGTAAAAGTGTTATCCTTGTGTGTTGGAGAAATGGGGAAGTAACGACTCAATGGTACCTTTTTAAATCCATGTATAGATCATGCCACTCCTTATGCTTAACTGGTTAATTGCCATAATTCAAATAAGCCTTTGGATGTCTTAAGGATGTATTCAGCTACTGGCTTTCTTTTTGAACAGTCTTGTTTTACCCCCTAGGCCAAACCTCCGGGGCGCAAGAAGCTTAGTCGTGTTGAATTTTTGGCCTTTAAAGGTGTACACTCCTTTAAGAATCCCTATCATCTTTTCTTAAGGAGACAGTTTCACCTCATTGCAATTACATAACCATTATGAACATTACGTTCACAATCTGTTGGGGAGTGTGTGCTCGTTTAGCAATGACGTGTGAAAAACAACCAACAGCTTAACCTGAAGTGTTAACAACAAAACGCCAGGCCTGCCTCGCAGCTGCTCAAATTGCATTTACATTAAATAGGCCCTTGTGTTAAATAGGTAAACCTCACACAATGACATTCTCTGTTCCATCTGAAATCCATGTGATCTGGAGTATGATCTACGTGCTGCTGCAATGTTGGCTCAGTCTGATGGGTTTAATTTTATTTTTCTGAAGGATGAGTCACTTTAAAGGGTTTGAAGTCCACAGTGTGATTGTGGGTATATCTACATATGTCATGTATATATAGGCAAGTTTCAGTCAACACCTTGGTAAATTATGTTTTTATTTTTTTTTATTTTGAGGTAACAAAAAAGTATTTTAAGTCATTTTGGACTATTTCCACTGGTCTGTTTTTCATAAATGTTTGATGATTTGGGTGGTTTCAAATTATACACAAAAATTAAAAACATTACAAATTTATATATATTTTTAAACAGAACCAATATGTATACGTACTTGTATATGTACAGTGTATATATTGTCTATGTACAGTGTACTGTATGACAGGAAAAATACTAGTTTTAAGATTTATTAATGTTATTTGATTTACTTGACTTTATTTTATTTTATCTTAAATTATTTTATTTAATTTTATTTATCAACGTCATTTTAGATTGCAATCATGATTTTATTATAAGAAATAGCATTATACATATTGACAAGCAGTTTGTTTTTTAAATGTTTTTCTTTTTTTTATCCACTTAAACTAATGGCAGTCCCATGGAACTAAAAACACCTCCTGCACACACACATCCAGGGGTATGTATAGACAAACAGATTAGAGATAAAATCAGATTGATTAATTTAAGTTGGGTTCATAGAAGTTTAAAGAAATTTGTAGGTTTTTTGTATGTATGCTTCAAGCAAGCAATACAGTATGGATAACTTCCTTAGCAACAACAGGTCAGTTTGGATTTGATCTTTGAAGAGCAGTTCCTAGATTATAACCTGGATGAAGAGGTCACAAGTGCACATACACACAGGACTACAGATTGGTCTTCTGTTGACACAAATTGTTCTTCTGACCCTTTTAGAGATTTGAGTGTTCAATTATTTGATAAATGAGTACAGCTTGGGTGTGTCCCCAGTGTATGAATGAGATAGAATTGTTTTCTGCTGAGGGCAACCCCTCTTGTTTCTGCTACATCTGCTGGTTTTGTGTGTGGAAAATGCATCCAGTGTGCATATCATTTCCATCAATTTCCTTGGTAGTTTTGGGTGAAATATTGTTTTGACAATATTTGTTTGTGATTCTGCATCTTTTTCTGTATCTTCCAGAAAAAAACACTAATTTTGTTGTAGTTTTGATCATTTAATAATTGTTTAGGAAAACATTATGTAAGTGTTGGTGGAAGCTGCAATATATCTTTTCCCAAGAAATAGCACAGTTATTCATGTCTTATAACATTTTTGTAGATGGCCAAGTCAGATAGGATCTGACAAGTTGTATTGTGGGATCTGCTAAATCTGCTGTTCAGCAAAAATCTTCCTCCTTGGTCATTTTTATTGTGAGTTTTGGAAGGAAATGGAATTTTTTCAGTTTGTTGTTTTATTAACATAACTTTTGTAACTTTCTCCATTGGTGGTTTTTCTGGAAGTATGTTAAGAGTTTCTTTACAAACACTTTTGACAAAGGAGTCTGGGGGAGGGGTGGGGGTGCATATTTTCCATGTCAAAAGATGGCTTCTGAAAGACCGCAGCCTGAATCAGTGTTGAGGTCCAGCCTATAATACAACTTCTTCCCAGGTGTTACTCACCATTCATTGTGTTCCACTTTGTAAAGCAGCTACTGGGGTGAAAGACAATAAGGTGTGAGTGCTTCTGATGAGAATTTCAATGGCTTCAGTTCTCCTGAGTTTCTGGTGGACTTTGTTTTTTTCTGTATTTGAGAGCCTGTTGACTGTTGTTGGGACTTTTATTACTGTAAGAATGCTTTTAGAATTTCTCTGCTCAGATAAGAAGCAGCCTTATGTCAGGTTTATGGTGAGGCGTTGCAATGTATAGATTGCCTCAGGTAAAGAGCTGTGCCTATTGAAAATGTGTGGCAACTTTAAAGTACATAATGTTAAAGTAGTTAATTTTAGATTTAACTAATAAAGTAATATACAAGTCATGAAGACGTGAATAAAGATGCCCATACAAGGTGTTACAATGATGAGCTTGAAATATATTACAGTCTTGCTTATTCTGTCTCTGATGGAAACAATTAATTTGAGACTTTTTTGGTTTGTATTTGTTAGTGCAATATTGATCTTGGGAAGGTGAAATTCTAGAAAGCTACAGTATGCAAATTGACTCTCTACCAGTGTGTGTTTTATACTGTGCGTACTGAGTGTCTGTTCTGGTATCAGAAAGCAATACTATTATTATTGTCAACATCATCAGCTTTAGCGTGAAGCCATTGAAATCCACCCGTTATAATGTTATAATGAGAGACACAATAAACCCCCTACACACACATTTGCCCCTTGTGTGTTTAGGAGCCAGGGCACCGTGATTCCCTCACCCATCTCAGTGATGACAGGAATGGCACCAATCTCAGACACTTTCCATACTGGGGCTGCTAGCACAGCAACTGCTACCATTCTGCTTATGAGCGCATTCACATTTTAAAATTCATGCACACACATGTACATGCACTTATCTGCTGTGTGCCAGTTTACTCCATGTAACGCTGCTAACAGCCTGGTGGGTTTATTTATTCTAACTTGCTGAGGTTTACAAGATGATTATAACTGACACTGTCATCGAGTGTTATAAGAATCACATGTCAATGTGGAAAGATTGGATAAATCAAAGTATCTGCTGTGTTTTTAGTTATCAATAACATTTTTTACTCATAGTGTTGAATCTACTTTTCCTGATGTTCCTGTTGTACTAGATATGGATCAAGCTGAAAATCACTGGGGAATAAACTATAATTCTGGGTTTGGACATCACCATTGTTTGCATCTACCTGCCCCCTGTAAGTTCAGATACCCCTCCACCTTCTGCAGTAATTACATAGCAGATGCAGAAGACACTGTTTGCTCTGGAAGGTGTGCTGTTTGCACTTGGTGATGGGCTTGCTCAAGCCATACTGCTTGTGCTGGACTTCAGCACATCTGTAGCAAGTTACAAACAAGGGTGTTTTCCTGACAAGCTTTTCATTTTCATCTTGGCAGAAATGTTTTTCAAGGAAGAAATTCTGTGCTGAGATGACTGTGTTAACACAGGGAAACGTGTGCTCAGTGAGAGTTCCCAGCATGCACTGGAATAACTTTCTTGGGCCAGTGGTTAATTAGGTGAGGCGGATTGTTGTTAGTGGTTGTGCGTGTGGCTTTCAGTACAGTGTGGTTTGCACACACTTCATCATGGCAGTCGATGTGGGTGTTATGCAGTGACTGATAAAGTACAAATGCACTATTATTACAGTGATGACAGTGCTGCTCTGGCATGTGCAGCACGGTGCATTGCTGGGTTTGTGTAAGCTGAGCTCAGTTGCCTTTCCATCTCTTTCTTTCTCTTTCTTTACTCTCTCTCTCTCTCTCTCTGTCTGTCCCTCTCTCTCTCTCTCTGTCCCTCTCTCTCTCCCTCCCTTCATTCCCTTTTATTCTTTCTCACTAAGATGGGGTCAGTCATGTTACTGCCACCCTCTTTAGGGTTTGTTTGAGCTGTGGGGTTATCGTCATGGTGAATGTGAGCCCTCTCCTAGCCACTCAGTGACTAAGTTGGTTCTTCATCGACTCCATTTTGGCTCTCGATGGGGGCGGCAGACTGCTCTTTGGTACTGAGCCTTTGAGGGGGCTGTATGCTGCAATATTCTTGCTTATGTTGTTTATTTATTGTTATTGTATTTAATTTTTTACATCAGCTTAATTTGTATAGGTAACTGTGTCAATCAGAAACCACATTTGTGACTAATTGCCATAATTTGAGGTAGGGCTATTCACATGGTACAATATTTTGAGGCAAATGCATTTATTTAGGCTAAAGGGGATCATTTACTACAGAGATGACATTTTTGTGCAGCTTGTGAATTGGGTGTGTTTTCATCTGTTAGGCTAAGAGAAAAAGTATATATAAAGGAAACAAATACATTCACTTGAATGACACATGAATGAACTGTTATACAGTGCAATCCTCACAATTAAAAGTTGACACATGCCACTCCTGCAGGGGACCCTGTTAGTGGATATTTCATGCTAGAGCATAGTTGAGAGCCAGAGCCAGAGTTCAGAGAGGTGTGGATATGGGAAAGTGTAACAGGATGATTGGTGTTTTAAATATATAAATAAAAAATATATAAAATATATATATAAACTTAGATAGGCTAGGCCATTTACAATATACATGCTTTCTGTCTGTTAACATTGTGTATATTTTAATTGTAAGGGAAGAAAAAACACTACTACTACTGACAGCAGTACTCATGGATTCTTCACTTTATTAATGGAAACATAAACTTACACTTCTGGTCCTGTGAAGCATTAATATTTTGGAAAACACTGTGATCTTACATGTTGTATTCAATGGTTCTGTGTGCATGAGAGAGTGTGTGTGTGGTATTTGTTCTCTATGGAGGAGATCAGAGGAGATCAGGAGTTAAACTAGTCTTTTGAATGTAAGTGTGTGAGGGCCAGGGAACCATGACCACACGAGCCATGGTGGTCACTGAGACAACAGACGGGCCTCTAGGCCTTAAAGGAATAGCTCAACCATACGTGCTGACGTTGAATGATGAATAGAACAATAAATGGACTTTAGTTGCCAAAAGGTAGCAGGATGTCATTTGTATTTTTTAACTGCAAAAACATTTCATTCATTCTTAGCAACATTTGCATTTGTAATTGAGCTATTCCTGCAAGCATGCATAAACGGCAACATAAACCTTACTGGTTTACCTGCTTTTATTTGAACTCACATACTCACATGTACACCTGTTTTGGCCCTTGGCTCATTGGCAGGTTTGGAGAAATGGTAAATCATAGAAATACTGTTTGTGATTTGTGATTAGAACCTTACAGTTAAACAGAGATAGTTTACAGTTTGGTTTCTTCTTTAAAGTCACCTACCCATACATCTCCTCTTGCTTCTGAGTGCCAAGTGTATCAGTGTCAGTGTCATTAGATCTCTGAGTCTCTCTCTCTCTCTCTCTTTCTCTCTCTCTCTCTCTCTCTCTCTCTCTCTCTCTCTCTCTCTCTCTCTAT
>JBBIGC010046603.1:0-11575 GCA_037576955.1 Lepidarchus adonis | reverse complement strand
GTACATAACTCCACATGTGTTCATTCATAGTTTTGATGCTTCAATGAGAATCTACCAATGTAAATGGTCATGAAAATTATATATATATATATATATATAATATAATATTTAATAATATATATACATATATATATATAAAGAGAGAGAAAAAGATGTACAGACATTTTCTGTCTGTGTGGGGAACACTGAGGGCATTAGGTATTTTCTGTTTGGGTGCAAAAGTGAAAATCTTGATTTTATAAATAACAAAAAATATTGGCATTATAATCTTCTGGGAAACATGGTACAGATTATTCCACTCATTGTCCCTCAAACTACAAAGAAATCATCCTCCCATCCATCAAACAACCAACTGTTGACAGAGATTCCGGTGGATTCATCATCAAGTTTATTGTCCCACTCAAATCAGAACAGTCTCACATCTTGCTCAAAATAAAGGGAAATCTGATAAACTCCCACCTGTGTAGTGTTTATGTCCCTCTTAGTGATTCCTCTTATTATGAGGATGAATCTCCCAGCTCCATGACGAGTTCTTCAGCTTCCAGGCCCAGGGAAGTGTTCTGATATGTAGAGACCTGAACGCTTGCACTGAAACCCTACCTGATGTCAACACACAACATGGTAACACATATATATATTTGGAAAACAGTATCCCAGAAATATTATTAATTGTCCTCGACATAACTGTCACAGGTTAAACCCCGCATGCAGTCACAAAACACCCAAAACACAATACTCAGGGGTTGTGCGGTGTAAGCCCGCCACCCTAGTCTATTTCAAAGTCTGCGAGGTGCTGAGGCCTTCGCCATAATCTCTGGGCCCTTGCTTCAACACCCAGCACAGGAAGAGAACAACAAGGAGACTGGGGCTTGTACTGCGACCAGCTCCCGATCCCCAGCCTGCTCGCTTTCCAGCTGCTGCAAGCTAAGTTCAGCACAAGTTTCTTCTTGAACAGCTTGTATAGTCTACTGCTGTATTTTCTTTTTCTCTCACTACATTTATATACTCCGTCATGACATGACCACAGAGACAACGTGTCAGAATTGCTATTTAACCTACCTGCATGATACTGAATGGTTTGATCCCCCACATTGAGCGCCCCCTCTGCCCGTTTGCATGGTGGTGCGGCAGAACTGTGGACGTGGCGCGCAATGCACCATGTAATGGCACCCACCCGGAACCAACGCACACGCTCCTCCTAACAACGTCCACCACTGCACTGAGGCGCCATAACAGCCCCAAAATACAGCAAACCTGGATCTTTCCCACTAGGAACGGATAATTGGGTGTGACTGAATAGAGTGTAACACAAACTGTTCAAGGGCCCTCTCTGCCTTGGTGACCCCACGCCTCACTCCTTTCCTCTTCCTCAGAGCTCATTCCACTGGCTACACACTGGACCCACTTCATCATGCCGACCTGGCGTTGCCTCTTCCCCAGGTCAACTGCCTCACGCAACAAGCAGAAAAGCCTGGAGCACCAACTCCTCTTGGATCATCGTTGGAAAGTCAGGGTACCCCCTCCTCGCTAGTTGGCGCAGATCAGCGGCAAAGGCCCCAGGTTCTCTGTGTGGCATGTGACAAATTTTTGCTTGTGAAATTGTCAGAGGGAAATGATGGAGACTTGACCAGAAAGTATTGCTCGATTTTGGGACAAGCCCTCGCTTCATTAAGCTCTGAAAACAGCTCCAAAGCACATGTGCACCCCTAACAGGCGTAGCACACAGAGAGCACACAGGCCCTCTGCTGAAATGAGGTGGAAAACAAACAGTGAATGAGCGACATTCAAGCGCTCAGCCGCTGAGCGGAGTGTTAGGTGAGGTGGAAAATGCTGAGGGTGCTGCTCTGGCTCTCTCTCTGTACTCTGAAATGGTATCTGTGTTATGAGATCATGCCCATCGCCAACTCAGATGTCGCCCCTTACAGTTTTATTCACTTTAAGCAAGTCACTGTAGTGCAAGGTTTGAAATACTGGAAACCCTCTAATTAACCTGGTATGGCATTATAGTGTCTATTAGATATTGTTCAAATACAAATTCAGGAAAACTGTTGTTTCTGTTATATTTGAACCTTCTTTACCCTGAAAATGGTGAATTTCTGTTTTTAGTGTTAAACAAACCTGCACTAGTGATCTGCCTCAAGGTGATGCTGTAGTGAACTGATTCACTAGTTCTTCTGAATGTCCTCTCATTGCTTGAGCAGCGTAATGTAGCAGAACGTGTTTAGACAAGCCTTTAAAACTTTACATTAGGAATGCTACAGTGTTATGCATTTGGTTCTTATAAACAAGGTACAGTTTGTATGGTACTTTCTCACATTTTGGAAACATTTCCATCAATATTTATTCAGAAATCAACAGGTTATCACTTTTAAAAGCCCAATATTTTACATAGTAGGCTCCAAAGCTTATTGAACTTGGACAAAAATGTACGGCTATTATTCTTGCTTAGTATAGACTTGGAATTCTGAAAAGACTATGTGACAAAGTTTGTTGTGAAATATGCTAAATGCTGTTTTGTTTTCTGTTTGTTTTTAAAGAAAACATTTATTGTGTAAAACCTTAAATTCCTTGGTTTTTTGTTTAGATCTAAAAAGATTTGATGTAACATGTCCTACGGTCTATATATGCAGGTTTACATGATGAAAAACATGTTGAGCTGCTCTGTTCTCCCCCAATAAAGTTCTAAAGCCAGGATCCAGTTTAAGATCCAGCTCATGGTATCCAGTCAATTTCCATAAAATATGAGCAATGACTCAGAGTCATCAATATTTCAGACTATTCAACAGGATGCTTGGCTCTTGGGCCTCTGTTCAGTTCATGACATAATACTTCTCGATGGAACCTACAGTTGGGGAAATAATTATTTGACCCTCAATGATTTTGTAAGTTTGCTCACTGACAAAGAAATGAGCAGTCTATCATTTTAATGGTAGGTTTATTTGAACAATCTGTCACTGTCAATACCCTGCATTGCATTGTTTCTTTATTTGGTTTGTCTAAGGTCCAATCCTCTGGTGGTTTTGGCATGCCCAGGATGTCATCTTCCACAGAACAGGAATGGCCTAATTCCATTCCTAAACATGCCCAGGTTATACAAACCATTGTTGATAAGTCACTTACAGGGGCAAAATAGTATTTAGCAGCCACTGATTCTGCAAGTTGTCCCACTTAAAAAGATGAGAGCGTCTGTAATGTTAATTATAGGTTCACTTCAACTGTGAGAGACAGATTGTAAAAGAAACATCCAGGAAATCACATTGTATGATTTTTATTTGTATAATGATGCAGAAAATATGTATTTGGTCAATAACAAAAGTTCACTTCAATATGTTGTAATTTAATCTTGGTTGGTCAAACGTTTCCTGTAGGTCTTCACCAGGTTTGCACACACTGTAGCTGGTATTTTGACCCATTCTTCCATGGAGATCTACTCAAGAGCTGTGATGTTTTGAGACTGTCACTGGGCAACACAGACTTTGAACTCCCTCCACAAATTAGATTGAGGTGCGGAGCGTGGCCACTTTAGAATCTTTAAATGCTTTTTACGTAGCCACTTCTTCATTGCCTGGGCGGTGTGTTTGGGATCATTGTCATGCTGGAAGATCCAGGCACTAACCCTAACCCTAACACTGATAGAAGGAGGTTTTTGCCCAAAATCTCACAATACATGGCTCCATTCATCCTTTCCTTAATACGGATCAGTCGTCCTGTCCACTTTGTAGAAAGCAGCCCCAAAGCATGTTTTCAACCCCATGCTTCACAGTGGGTATTGTGTTTTTGGAAATCAACTCAGCATTCCTCCCCCTCCAAACATGGCGAGTGGTGTTTATATCAAACACTTCAGATTACTCCAGTGGGACATTAGGGAAAACTGGTACACTCATGTTCCACAATGCTCTATGGCATAGGTGTCCAGTTCCGATCCTGGAGGGCTGGTTTCCAGCACAGTCTGGTGATTTCCCTGATCAAGCACAGCTGGTAAGACCCATCTATTAATTACCAGGTTCAGGGAGTGTGTTTGAGGACAGGAACTACCAAACTGTGCAGGACACTGGCCATCCGGAACCATCTTTGGACACCCCTGCTCTAAGGGTTAATTAAATAAGTTAATTAAAATAATGAAGGGAAAAATGACGAGTATCACCATTTTTAATTTCATTCCTTAAATATATGTTCAGTGACAATGACACCCAGACCCATCCAAACCCAGACAGATGAAGCTAAAGTAGTTGAAATTGTAGCCTGAACTCAGAATCCCAAAGAACCTACAACACTTCCTAGGATTCTGTAAATACAATTATATTGTAATGGTCCTGGGGTGATGCTAGTGGCTGTGTGGGAGAGGTGCATCATGGGAGTAAGGAGATGTTCCACTATTATGGGTTATTGTTCATGTTCTGTGTGTTACAAAAGCGGAAGCAGCAGTAGGAACAACAATTGTGCTGTGTTGCGTTTGTGTGAGTGAGCTGGCGGTGGATGATCAGGCCCACTCTCTCCGTAACAAGAGATTGGTGATTCGTTGGGCCTGGCCATTCACCGCCATGCCTTGCTCACAGGTTAATGCTCGTGCGCATCCTAGCCTGGGATACAAGCACCGGTAACAGTTTAGCCCTGATAATGGCTGGTACAATAAATCTGGCAAGTGATCCAGCTTGTTCAAGCATAAAGTTTATAAGGTATTTTAGCTTGATCTTTTTCGTGATATGAATAGGCATTTCTCTATTATACCTGAGGCAAGTTAAAATTTTAGAGCCCTTAAAAGCCTAGTGAGCCTACTGGACTTTCACCCCAAGAATATAACACACTAAGTGAACTTCAACCTAAGGCAATAAAAGCTCTGTACCACCCATAGCTCAGAGACAAAAGTTCTTCATGGAAAGATATTTATTATTTTTTACAAATTTAAAACAATCTCCTTTAATAGTAGTCGACATCACATAAGAGGGTCTCAATAAAACACAAAGACAATGTCAAACTTTTAAAAGGTCAGCATAATAAGAATCAACAGATCAGGCACAGCACATTGCAAGGCAACACAAGAAACCAAATACCAACCAAACCAGCACATCAAGGCAAACAAAAAGCAACATTAACAGAAAATCAAAACAACTGCATTAAACAGAACACATATTAAACTAAACATGATAGAAACAAAATTTTAATTAATGAAACAAAACAAAGCAAAATTACAGCAAAACAGCAGGGAGATAAAACAAAACAAAGCAAAACAGCACTTAGACAAAACAGCAATGACATTGCAGGTTTTCCCTTTATGGAGCCTGCAACAAAAGAGCTAAGTGTGAGCTACACAATGTTGTGGGAGGGGGCCTCCCCTCGCACCAATAAAGGGTTGCCAGTACTATTCTCTCTCTCTGCCTTCACCAGCGTCACCTCTTCAGATTTTAAGCAGCTTTTCCAAACTCACACTGAAGGACAGACACTCCGAGAAGTGATGAGGCACAATTTATAAACTTTTTCAAGGACAGCTTAAGAGACTTTTAGCCTAAACACTGTTTTGACTGACATTAGCACAAGCTAGCACACAGCTAGATGGACAGCTTTGACTGATATTAGCACAAGCTAAAATGAACAGTTTAAAAACTCTTAATCTAAACACAGTTATTGTTGACATTCTTTAAGGACAGGGAGTCCATATTTGGTCATGGAAGCAAGCCCTGAGTGACATGTGTAATTATCTCATGTAAGGATGTACAGCCCAAATATGGCAATGACCAAATAAGGTTTCTGGAAATTAGCTCAACAGTTCCTTCCTTATGAACAGATAAGTAACACATTGAGTAACACATTGAGTGACACCATTGGAGGATGTGTTGCCCATATTAGGCAAAACAAGAAGACCTTGGCTATTGTTTAAAATGATTACTTCTTTGCAAGATGCTGAAATTGTCCTTTGCTCTTAGTGTCGAATCCTTTCAGGAAGAGGTCAGGTTGCCAACTGATTTGTAAATTGTTTTTACTATCCAGTGCTCTTTTGACTCATTTTTGTGTGGAAAATCATTCTTAATAAGATTAGATTTGTCAAAACTTGACGCAACTTTAAAGTCCTTCGTGTTGTGAGTAGAGTACTCTAATCTAGTCTAATCTAAGGATTAGTAAGATTAAATCCAAGTTATGAATCTCAAAATAAGGTTATTACTTATTTAAGGAATGCGCTGCACCATAGAATATCAGAAAATTAGTTAAAAGCCTTCAGGATCCAACAGAGTGAGGGAACAAAAGGGGCAAATCCAACTTGGATAATACTGAGAGTCTAGAAAGTGTGTGATTAAAAAGTTTTGTTGAGAAAAATATTTAGGGACCGTGTAAAACTCTAAAGTAGAGAGTGTGTGAGAATATAGAGACTGTTTTAAAAATCTCTAACTTTTAGGTATTGTGTGGATAAACTACATAACACTGACTAAAATATTTAGGGACCATGTGAAAACTCCCTAACTCTCTCTAAAGCAAATAGGCAATCAGAGAGAAATCGCTGTCTATAGTGTTTAGAAAGTGTGGATAAACTTCTTAACACTTTCAAAAATACTTAGGGACCATGTGAAAACTCCTTAATTCTCTCTAAAGTGAGTAAAGAGTTATTAAAAGTAAAGAGTGTGTGAGTTTAGAGAGCATGTTTAAATATCTGACTCTGTCTAAAGGGTTAGGGAGTGTGAAAACACCCCAGTGTGTTTAAAGTGTGTTTTAGGAAGTGTGAATATAATGTGAAACCTTAACTATGTCCAATATGAGTTAAACTGACTCTGTCAAAAGTGAATAGATAATAAGAAAAAAACAAAAGTAAAACAGCATTAAAGCCCCTAAGATGAGGATGAAATAATACAGTAAATGAGCTAGACAGGGTATACCAGGTAATTAGAAATAACACAGATTAAATACCTAATGAGCTAGCTGATTTTTCCACAAAAGTCTGAGAAGAGCTGATGGCAGAAGTCTCTGCACATGTAAATTCCCAGGGTTAAACGTCTCAGCTGGAGTTGCAGGATCGCTCCACAGTGCCGACTGTCCGAATTATAATGCTGAAATGCCTCCGCCAGTGTAATACTGTCTGCCTCATCTCTGTTTCTGCATCTGTTAGGCAGGTTAAAATGTTGTCTATGTTTTGGGAACACTCTGCAGCCTTTGAAGGTCAGGAGGCTCCCAGCAGGTCTTATATATTGTTTTGGGAAAACAGTTTCCGAAGGTCAAGACACCTTCTTAGGTTGGCAAGACATACACACAGAAGGGTTAATGTCACATCAGGAGATAATTTACAGCTGCATAGTGAACATATAGAAATACATGTATCCTCTTAATAAATTGGAAGATTGCTGTTTAAACAATGATAGGTATTGTAGTCCCCACAATACAGATAGAAATCTTGTATTGAAAGTCCACAATTGTAGTTGAGATGAGGGATTATGAATGTCAGTGGTAACATGCCATGGATAAACTAAACAAAATACCCTTCACTGTCTCAGCAATAAAACAAAAAAGGAGAGACCTGTACAGGTGAAACTTTGTCAAACTACAGGTGAAAACTACGGGGTCAGCTGCGTGCCCTGAGTCCTGTAATGAAAAAATCAATAATGCCAAAAGACTAAAAGTCCATTACTATTTTCAAAGATTTTGATAGTGGAGGACTAATAAAAATACCATACATAAAAGTGCTCACCAGTAAAGTGGTTAGGCAAAATAAAGGGAAACATATCACGAGGAAATTACAACCATAATAATAGAATGACAGGTTCCAGTTTTTGCCCATATTTATGAGAAATGGCAGATATTGACAGAGGGGTCTAGTCTATATTAAATTAATTTAAGACACTTGTATGACGCAGTTAAGGCAGTGAAAGGTACTGTATATTACTTCACATATATAGATCTTTCAAATGGAAATTTACAAAAAGAACATATACAAATAATCTGGCTACGATCAATTTCAATATGAAAATATGAAAAGCAGTTATGATGTCTCAAGTACCATTGGGTAAACTCTAATTGCCAACCAATAACAACCAAACCACTAACCACTAACTATTAACCACCACTAATCACGTGGGATTAGAGGCCTAATGGTACAATGGTAATACCCCAGAAAGGCTGTGATTAATGTGTAGGTTCTGTCTTTTTAGTGGTTTTAGAAGGAGCTCACAGATTTAAAATAAACTAAAATCATCTTTACAGAGTTCCCTTACAGCCTCATATTACCTACACCAGGCTTTACTAGACTGTGGAATTATAATTCCAAAGAGTGGTTGAAATAGGTGATCAGCAATGGCTGATTAGGCATTGTGTTTTATATTTTAGTTTCACAATACAGATCCAAACTTTTGAATGGACAGATTTAAGATTTTTATTTGTCACAGGCCTAGTTAATACATGTACAACAAGCAGTAAAATGTATTCTGACTTGCTCTAGACTGTGCAAAATAGAAGGTAGAAGAAAATGAAATTACATAAAGCTAGATATGAGTAAACTACTAGCTAAAAACTTGAACAAAATGAAAATTAAGACTAAATTAAAATATCAGTAGAGACAAGAGAAGTGAGAATAATTAAGTGAATAATATTACTGACAGAAACAGCAGCACAGATTAGAAAGCTGTGTACAGAGTTATGGTCTGTAGAGTAGTGAATGTACATACAGCAACAGACAGGAAGTCTACAATGGTAGTCACAATGATAATTATGTTCTGAAAGTAAATATAATAATGATCATGATTGACAACCTGCATTGGCAGCATAAATATATATAGAATTATAGATCTCATCCTAAGAATAGAGATTTTGGAATTTTTGGAATTTTTGAGTGGAATAAGGTATGGGATATTAGCAGTCCTAGCTTTACTAATGCAAGCACATTGAATGACCATGTGTATGATAATGGGCTGTCGAAGTAAACTTACCTTGCCTTGCCTAATGAATGGGGCTGAAATAATACTTCACATTGGGGCAAGTGAATATATAGGCGGTCCCTGTACAATAACATCAAACATACAAGATAAATTTTGTTAAGATGGGAAGAGGACTAATGGTAGTTTTCTCCAATATAGATAAGACTGAGGGAATCAAGTCTTTGAGACTTATGGGTTCAAGATGCTCACAAAGAGTAAGGACCCAGTATGAACGTTTAAAAGTATAATCTACACAACAGTAGATCCACCATGTGTGGGAAGAGGCTAAGGAACAAATAGCAGGCAAATTATACAGAAAATGAAGTGAGACCATATGTAAAATATAAATAGAACTATAGCCAAATCTCGCAAGGCCTTTAATCTTGATAGTATTATAACCAAGTAGTTGAAACAATATATAGCAGCATGCTATGGAGAAGGAATCTTATATTGCTATTATGAGGCACTAGATACTTCCTTTGGTGGTTGAATGGAGAAGGCCTTACAAATCTATATAGGTTAAACTTTATATTATAAGATAACCTCACCAATTAGTACAGGAACAGTAATTCGGCTAAAATAGTGAAGATGGGTGTACCAACCTGGTTCAGCATGCTGAGCATAAATCAGTTATGGATGGATAACCTGACCTTGGAAAGAAAGTCAGAGCATCTACTGACCCTAAGAACTGTTCCAATAAATGTAGGCAATGAGATGCTTATCGAAACGATCTATAGAAATACTTTAAATACAAATATCAGAAATAGTGGGCCTTAAGTGGGCCAAAGGAAATTGCTCGACCTACCCGCTACCCATTACCCACAACAGAGCTGCCAGATAATTTAATGAAGAACAAGGCCTAGAAAAAGTTTGAGATACTGGCAGCCATAAGACATTGGTTAACTAGAACATTTTAAAAATTGGTTAGGCAATATGAATACTAACTGAGTAGTCAAGTCAAGTTCATTTTATTTGTATAGCGCTTTTTACAACTGACGTTGTCACAAAGCAGCTTTACAGAGTTTACAGAACCTGGGTCTGAGTCCCCAGTGAGCAAGCCAAAGATGACAGAAGCAAGGAAAAATGTCCTAAATTGTAGGAAAAAACCTTGAAAAGGACCAATGCTCAGAAGGCACAGCTCCTGAGAAGATCTGCTTATATGAATGGGCCAAACAACCAGCTACAGTGTGCAAACCTGGTGAACACCAAAAGGGAAATTTTTTGACCAACCAAGGTTACATTACAAAGTATTGAGGTGAACTTTTGTTATTGACCAAATACTTATTTTTTGCACCATCATACAAATAAATTATTTAAAAATCATACAATGTGATTTCCTGATTTTTTTATTAATATATTTCTTATATATTAGTCTCTCTCTCTCTCTCTCTCTCTCTCTCTCTCTGTCTCTTTATGTATGTTGAGCTACTCTGTTGAGTTACCAGTCATTCTGGCCTATGCAGACCAATCCTGAAAAACTGAAATCCACTTACTCCTACAGAGGAGAACTCATATGGACAGAACTAATCATAACTCAATGAGGCCCATCTGTATGCCTCTTTAAACTGAAAGTATTATAACTTTTATTTTTTATTTATTTATATTCTTTATTATTAATATCAGTGTTAGCCAGAGGAGGATGGGATCTCCTTTTGAGCCTTGGTTCCTCCTAAGGTTTCTTCCTGCAGTTTATCCTTGCCTCTGTCACCTTTGTCAACCTTATTGGGGGCTTGGATCCAGATTCTGTAAATCTGCTTTGTGACAAAAGTCAGATGTAAAGGCACTATAAAAATAACATTGACTTGACCTTATCTATGTAATGTTCCAGTGTTCAGTGTAGAACACTCTTTGGGTTTGTCAAAACACTTATTAGTCATTGATCAAAAAAGAAACATTTATACTTTATTTAAAACTGTGCAAATCAGGGTATCAGTCAAAAAGATTCATACAGTACTAGAGGTATTCAAGCTCCTACACAGTCATACAGTACAAACTTTTAAAATGACATGATTGGCTACGTCCACATGGATGAGTGGTTAATGTAAGTAAAAAATGAAAGAGTTTGGTAATGTAATAAATTATGTAAAAAATAAGTTATCCTGAAACAATAAATATGCATAAAATACTGAAAGATCCTCTAGCTGTAAAACATTGAGGGTGCATATTAAAATACAAAATACATACATTTCTAACACTGACATGGCAATTTATGGCAGGTAGCATCTTGCTTGGCCACACACCCTGTCCCCACTGGGACAGTGTATCAAGTTGCTGAAAAAAGTGAAAAGGTTTCTGAAGTTGTATCAGGTTCCACCACAGTTTCTCTCACTGTTCAATAGCAGGTAACATCATCCTCATGATGCTGTCTGCCTGCATCATCCAGAGTGATGGCACTTTCCTCTCCATCTAAGTCTTCATCCATGATGGAAGACTTCTCAGTTAGGCAGATGATACTAGCTAGAATCCTGGACCATCCAAGGAGTTAAGATTTATTGTGCTATCAGTCTTAGTGGTTCACTTCATTTGCAGCAAAGGCTTCTTGCCTTATGAATTCCCAGCAATTGGACTTGCATGATGGATTAGCATGATATTGTTTGTACTGCTGAGGTAATACGTGTGTGTGTGTGTGTGTGTGTGTGTGTGTGTGTGTGTGTGTGTGTGTGTGTGTGTGTGTGTGTGTGTGT
>JBBIGC010046555.1:0-11578 GCA_037576955.1 Lepidarchus adonis | reverse complement strand
CACTCCGCTCCGCGCTCAGCTAAAGTTTTTAATTTTCGTAATAATCAAATGTTTACGCGTCGCGTGACACAATGAATTGATCACAAAATTCGTTGCCAACTCTTTTAGTAATCCATTTGTTGTTGCAGCCCTGTGTGTGTATTTGCGCAGCTTGTCGTCGTGCTCCGTAGTCTTGTGAGCAGCCCAATTAATCGATAACCCGTATTCATTGACAACAAATTTCATTATCGATTATTATCGATTTTATTGATTAGTTGTTGCAGCCCTAGTATCGACATGTCCTTCCTTAAGTTAAGGTTTAATGACAGGGTATTCCCATTTGGTACATATGTGTAAAAATGCACTGTGGTAAGACAACTAGGCGAAGTAGGGCAGTTCATCGCAACACCGGTCGATGGTTTCTGTCAAGCACAACAGTATAAAACAACAATGTGTAAAGATACGCATGTACATGTATCTACACCACATCCATATGTCACTTATAGAATATGTTTATTGCTCCAATAGGCCAATAGACGCGATTTTGATGAAATTACGTCTGCACATTTAAAATGGTGGAATGATCCCGGTGCTCGTAAAAGACAGAAGAGAAAAAAATCTTCTCATTAACTATACTTCTCCAAGTGACTCGGAGCCTCTACAAGTCACAATTTTACGATTGCTAACTGATATAAACACTAGGGCTTGTTCGAGTGTACAGTATTTGTAATTATTTGTAGGTCGTGTTATTAGTCGATATAAACGAGGCATGAGAAAAAAAAAGACAAATACAGAAAGATTTCACTTCTCATCTCTCCCTCCATCCCGCGTGTGTGGTGTACACACATACACACAAGTTACATCTGAAAACACACCTTCTCTATTTGATCTAATAAAAGTGAGTTTGAAAATGATTTTCGTGAGCAATAACATCCAACTGCTTGCTCATTTTAAGAGGCTGTTCATGATTCATAACACTACGGTATTGGTAAAGTTATTTAAAAACACAAAATTATTTACCCAATTACTCGAATAATTGATCAAAAAAAGAATAGACAAAACAAAATTATTCGATATTTGCATCCCTAAACCAGACCCAATCCAACTGAACCAAACCAGATCAAACCAGACCCAATCCAACTGAAACAAACCAGACCAAACCAGACCCAATCCAGCTGAACCAAACCAGATCAAACCAGACCCAATCCAAGTGTACCAAACCAGATCAATCCAGAGCCAATCCAGCTGAACCAAACCAGATCAATCCAGAGCCAATCCAGCTGAACCAAACCAGATCAAATCAGACCCAATCCAGCTGAACCAAACCAGATAAAACCAGACCGAATCCAACTGAACCAAACCAGATCAAACCAGACCCAATCCAACTAAACCAAACCAGATCAAACAAGACCCAATTACAGAAGGACGGGCTGCTTGCTGGGAACAGCAGAAGAACAGTAGTGAAGAAGATAATCAGTTCCTCCAAGTCTGGAACCGGTTAATCCACACTCTGAAGAAGCCGTCCAGCTATCTAAGAACCATCTTCTACAACCAGGAGCAGAATCTCCAGACGAACAGCAGGACAAACACAAGATTATCTAATAAAAACAGATTTTTTTTCTTGAAAGGGAATAATCTGCAGCTGAGAGGATTAACCGATTTCCCAAAGTTCCTCCAGGAACACGAGGAGCCTGGAGCTCACAACTGGAGCAAAAAAACATCTGTAGAGACATGAGGAACAGATAAACGGCTTAGTGCTTGTGTGAGTGTGGACGTGTGTATCTGTGAAAAGCTTATGGGTACAAGCGCACGCACACAGACGCACGCACGCACGCACGCACACAAAGATGAAATCAGATGAGGTGGCAAAGTAGCCACTATAGCATCAATGCAAATTTCTCTGATTGATGCTGAAATACCAGCCCCCACACACACCCACACGTGCACATGTACACACACAAACACACACACAGTGTGCATTTCCAGATCGATCAGCCACTCGTCTCCCAGGACAAGTCGGTAGAGCAGGATTTCTCCATCAGTTCAAGTCCATTACAAGTGCAACAGGACAGAGAACAGGGTTCTCCTAGGAGTAGGTGAAAAAGAAGAGTTCAGGACACAGAACCTCCAACCTTATCGCTGCCTCTTTCAAATGCATTGTTTTCTACAAAAGAATCCTTGATTGGACAAAAGGTCCTGCCCCTACTTACCAATCAGCAATAACCAAACCATGGGTCACACCTCACCATCTTAGAACATCACTCTTAACCCAATTAGACTCCACCTTTGAAGGCGGGCGTGAAGATCCTTCAGTTTTATGGAACTCACTTCCCCTGACCGTAAGAACCACAGAGAACCTCATGGACTTCAAACGCAGAGTGAAGACCAATCTCTTCTTCTAAAAGCACCTCAGACACAAACTTTATATTTTCACAACTAATACAACCCTGGTTCCAAAAACTTTGGGACGTTGTGTTTAAATTGTAAACAAAAGCAGAATGCAAAGATTTGCAAATCTCATCTACCCGTTTTTAATCACAATAGAGAGTAAACATATCAAATGTTTAAACATACCATGAAAAAGCTATTCTGAATTTGATGGCATGGCAAAAGAGTTGGGACAGGACAATGTTTACCATGGTGTAGTATGCTCTTCTCCTTTTAACAACAGTCTATACACTTCTGGGAACAGAGGAGAGCAGCTGTTCCTTGCGTCCTTGCAAGAATATTCCAAATTCTCTGAATTTTTTGACAATGTTATGTACTGTAGATGATGAGATTTTCAAAGTCTTTTCAGTTTTAAGGTGAGGACCATTACTCTAAAATTGTTCCACTGTTTGTAGACGTTTGTGCAGATTGGTGGCCATCTTTACTACTTAAGATGATCTTTACACCCAATCATATTACTGATCTGTCACCAATTAACCTAATTGGCTGAAAAATGCTCCTCCAGCGTTTCTTTTTAGTACCACTAATTCTTTTAGCCCTCTGCTGTCATATTAAAAGCATATATTAAAACTATTAATAATACAACATATAAAACAAACAAACATGTTTAAATTGAGTAAATGTACCATTTTAAGAAAAAAAAAGTAAATTTGATGGCATCTCAAAAAAGCTGGGACAATACTATGTTTACCACTGTGTAGCATCCCCGATTCTTTTAACAACAGTCCGTAAACATCTTGGAACTGAGGAGACCAGTTGCTTCTTGTCTGATAAGATTCTTGCTGCTTAACAGCCATTGGTATTTTCTGTATTTTCTGTTTCAGGACACTCCAGGCTTAACTTGGTGAAAGGTCTGGACTCTTCTAATAAAAGCCATGCTGTTATGTAATAGATGCAGTGTGTGGTTTAGCATCATCTTACTAAAATATGCAAGGACTTCCATGAAAAAGGTGTCATCTGGATGGGAGCATGTGTCTCTCTAAAACCTGTATATATGAGGGGGACCTACTCTGTTACATAAGGAGGGGAAAAGCTCTGTAGTGCAGAGCAGCAGGATCCTGCACACAACTCTGCACAGGCCCAGTTTGGCCTGTTCGCTCGAGACCCACTCCACATCTTCTGGATGGAGTGATCAGTATAATAGCATCGGCCGGACAGACAGCAACTCCCCCAGCGGAGGCCGACCCATTTCTTCAGCTGGAAATAGAACAAGCGATGTGTGTGGGTGTGTGTGTGTGTGTGTGGTGTGTGTGCTGATGGGGACCGCACCAGATCCAACTGCTCCCCCCCACCTCACCCCCCAAAAGGAGGTACCAGCTCAGACAGACGGTCAGAAGCTCCTCCACTGAAGGACTAATGAGGAACAGACAGAAACAGTCAAGGACGTTAAGAGGTGGAGATAAACTTGTAAAATACTGCTTCACCTCCATAAGTCTACTGCAGGCTTTAAACAGGGCCGATCACTGCGTGCTTTAAACATAGCCGGATATGGCGCGATTCTATACAGAACTGGTCACCGCAGGCTTTAAACAGGAAAGATCACTGCGTGCTTTAAACAGGACCAGGCACCACAGACTTTACAGCACGGTCTAAACGGGGCCGGTCACCGCACGCTTCATCCTGGGCCGGTCACCGCACGCTTCATCCTGGGCCGGTCACCGCACGGTCTAAACGGGGCCGGTCACCGCACGCTTCATCCTGGGCCGGTCACCGCATGCTTCATCCTGGGCCGGTCACCGCACGCTTCATCCTGGGCCGGTCACCGCACTCTTCATCCTGGGCCAGTCACCGCACTCTTCATCCTGGGCCGGTCACCGCACGCTTCATCCTGGGCCGGTCACCGCACGCTTCATCCTGGGCCGGTCATCGCACGCTTTAAACAGAACCAACTCACCGCACGCTCTTTAAACAGAACAGTTCACCGCACGCTTTCACTTGGGCCACCATGCAAATATTATTAAGTATGGAAATTAATTTGAAATTATTTATGCAGCACAACCGAAAAACTACTGGGATATATGAGTGAGTGAGTGAGTGAGAGACCAAAAAAAGAGAAGAAAGTGAAAGAGCAAGAGAGGAGATAGAGCAAGTTCAGAAGAACGTGAGAAAAAAGCAAAGCAAGAAACAGAGCGAGAGAGAGGCAGTGAGAGAGAGACACAGAGTGCGAGTGTTGTTTATCTGCCTGGAACACTCTTCTTTCATGCAGGAAGTGTTAACTCAGGGTTCTCTGGGTTCTGCTCATCTGTTCTGTGAACTGAGCAAGGGAGGGGGGTGGGGCTCGGACACACAGAGGGGTTAAAGGTGAAGCGGAGCAGTCTGCCGGCTCTACACTGCAGCCCGGTGAGAGTGAGCGGGCGAGTGAGCAGATCACACAGGCTGGAATAAATCAGGCTAATTGGAGCAGAGCAGAGTGCTCCTCATGTCTGAAGGCCACGAGGAGGAAGAGGGAGCTTCAGACGTCGAGCCATGAACACAGCAGGAGAGACAAAAAAACAAGTGTGGAATTTAAAGCGATAGTTTGGCCTAAAACTTCCCACCCCCTACTACTACTTGCAACGCCTAGCTATAAAAACCCACCTTTTCCTGAACGTGGAGCAGACATGTGGGTGTGGTTTAGGACACAGTATGACTTACTGTGAGTTATAAACACCCAGCTCTTCATGAAGGTGGAGCAGACTTGTGGGTGTGGTTTAGGACTCAGTATGACTGTGAGCTATAAACATGAACTAAACTCCAGGGCTCATAAAGGAAGTCTGATCTCAGATCATTTTAAAATGGACAATGATGACATCAGACACCCACCATGTCTGGATTTGTCGGTGAGGGGTGGAGTTAAATGTAATTTTCCGGCAAGAAAATGCTTTAAAGACGTAGTGTAGGAAAAAACCACATGAGCGGTGACTGGACACTAGAGCAGGTTTCCTACAGTGGCAGATAGAGAACGGCCTCCGCATTCCTCAGGGCTCGGTGACCTCAGAGGTCACAGGCCCCAAAAACAGCAGTAGCCCATCAGGGGAGGCCTTTACGGGCAGTGTGTGTGTGGACACATGTTTTAAAGCTTCAGCAGTGAAACCACAGTGAGGCCACACAGACACACACACACACTCTTCCAAGTCCTGAACCAGGAACTAAATGAGTCAACTTTTTTGAAGCCAAGATTAAACAGGTTTCTATTTCAGAATTTGTTTTCTGAGTAAACACTCACGCATACACACACTCACACTTGTTTTTTTGTGCTTTCCTTCCCCACTCTGAAGCACACACTTCTCCTTTCAAATGCAATGCCTCTCTCTCACTCCGAGGCCTCTTATAAATGCTGGCCTGGGCTGATTTATCATTATTTAGATAACATTTTATTTATTAGTAGTTAGCTCTATCCACTCATGACAAGAAGGTCCTGGGTTCCATTTTCTTTCTGTGTGTAATGTACAAGTTCTCCCTGTGCGTGTGTGTGTGTTTCATCCTGGTTCTCTGGTTTCCTCCCACTGTCCAAAGGGGTGTGGTTCAGGCTGAGTGTGCGAGTGAGTTAAGTGTGTGTGAATGGTTGCCTGTTTCTGTGATTGGTTGGCCTTATGTCCAGGATAAACCCTGCCTCTGCCCATAGTCAGCTAAAATTGGCTCCAGCTTCCCAATGACCCAAAATGGATTAGCAGCTTGAAGAATGGATGATTATATGGGGTCTGTTAAAGTTTTGGGTTCTCTTAACTTTCCCTACACGTGAGAATGGCTGCAAGATAAAAAGCCTCATCCACAACAACCACAAAAGACTTCAATCTGTCATTGATGTTAAAGGGACAAGACTCGATATTAAGAACTGGGGTGTGTAAACTTTTGATCAGGGTCATTTGGGTAGTTTGTGTTGTGATTATGATTTTAAAAGAGTAAACACAGTTGAATGATAATAAATGGCTTCAGCCAAAAACTAACCACGAGTAAAATAAAGGTTTTTGTGATTTCATAAATATTCTTTAAAAAATGGTTGAGAAATAATACATTCTGTCAGGGTATGTAAAATTATGAGCACAACTCTATATCACAATATAATATAAATTACTAATTCTGAGATTAAAGGTTCATTTTCATCCCAAGTGAGGTGTAAGGATAAAGAAATTATTTTCAGTCAGAAAATACTACAATAGAGCTGGGTGTTTAGAAAAAATTATAAAATTTGTGATGAGCTAGTAAATCAATTATCAATATAAATCAAAATCAATAAATCTGTTGAGTTTAAAGGTTCCCTTTCAGTCCTAAGTGAGATGTTGAGCATGACAGGTGGAATGTAGAACCGTTTCAGATAGATAAAATAAGTATAAATATAACAAACCAAAGTCCTGCCTCTATTATGTGGTCAGTTTCAAATACTGGCAATATAAAAGTCTCAGTTCGTCCAGTTCTACAGGATAAGACGCGTCAGGTTCTACAGCACAGGTGTCAAATTCTGCCCGCGGTAGAGAGTGTAATTTTATTTGGCCCACGAGACAATATCACAGGACTACTAGAGTTGGCCCACCAATATTTTACAGCGCATGGATAGCTAATACTACTGCGAAGTGCAGTACGACGCGATAACTACAAACCCCAGAATGCTCTGCACGTTGATCAGGAAAGCCTCTCCTCTGTTAACAGTTGTCATAGCGACCTTATTGTAATACTGGCGCTGTGCTACTTGCCAACAATGGCGAAAAGAAAAACAGAATACCAGAGAAAGGGTGGTAGGCAGAATTTCTGAAACATTGGTAAACTAGCGTCCAAGAAGAGATGCCAGATATCTGGCTTGGACACAGAGTAGATCAGTGTGTAACAAACTGAGCTATAATTAACATTTTCTTTCTTCATGTTTTCTTGCTACTCCAAGACATGGGCTTGAATGGTGGCATGCTCATTGAAGGATATTATTATTAATGTATTGATTTATGCTTGTTATTTTATTTAAAATCTATTATTAGCTGGTGGAATGTTACTGTTGAAATATAAATCAGAAAGCTGCAAATAAAAAAAAGAGGCATACAATTTACATTTTATTTACGAAATCAATGTCATTGATATGTATTTTTTATTCGAAATTTGATTTTGCATGTGTGCAATATTAAGTTATATATTGTACAGTATTAAGCTTTGCTTGTTCCATATTCAATATTTAGGCAAATTGTGTTTTATTGTTTATTTACTGTTTATATAAAAAGGTTCATTGTTATATCTGAGTAAAGATTTTTTCAATAAATATCAATTTTGGCCCGCAACTTTGTCCAAAGTTTACATTTTGGCCCACTGTGCATTTGAGTTTGAGACCCCTGTTCTACAGGATAAGACGCGTCAGGTTCTACAGGAGAGCATGCTACAGTTTTTCAGATTTCAGGCTCAGTAAAGTGAGCAGTGAGGTTCATCTACGCCACAGTGTGACGCTGGTGAAACTCCACGCCGTTTACAGCTCTACAGGATGACACTGCTTCAGATGGTAAAGAGACTAGTCATATGCACTGTTTTTGTGGAAAGACTTTTGTTTAAACACAGTCCCAGCATAGGCACCACTGAGGTAACCCTTGATCAAGGTACCGTCCCCACTTTACTGCTCCCCGGGTGCTGTTGATAGCTGCCCACTGCTCCACGTGTGCACGTGTGATGGGTTAAATGCAGAGGACAAATTTCGTTGTGATGCACTGTGGCGTGAGGAACAATGAATAAAAATCATTTGATATAAAAATGTATATACAGCAAATTATCATATTGTGGTATTTCGTGTATCTGGAATTTTTTTCACTGTGTGCAGTGGTGTATTCACAATGATAGAAAATCACTTTCACTTTAAAGACATAGCATAGTTAGCGCTGCTCTGCTTCTGACTGTAAACAGCTAAACAATCTCCACATTACTGAACTCCTCTTAACATTCTGTTTAACAATATCCACTGTGTCCATTCAAATGTGGTCTCTTAATGCTGTTGTTGTGAGTTTTCATAATCTGTTTCACTTTTATTAAACTGCTACTAGAATGGCGGTGTGAAGCTGAAATAGCATTAGCCACAACGGTAGCCTATTAGCTCATGCTATAGCGTCAGACTCCTATTCGCTCATCGTGTCAACCTAACCTGGCGGCTGTAACACTATTTCAGCAACGTGATTGAGAAAAGCTCTGCATTAAACTATTCTCTCATTGGGTTTTCGTGTTCTCTGTCCGAACACGGTTGGAATTAGTTTTATCAATGTTATATCAACCACATCTTTTATCTATATTGAGAAAAGTTATTTCGTGATGATTATCATTACAGTTTTATCGCCCAGGTCTAGCGTGTCATAACGTGATTTTTGGCGTAAGTTGGAACTAGGGCTGGGCGATATGGCAAATAAATAATATCGCAATATATCGGCTATATCGGGATACACAATATATATCTTGATACCCTCATATTTCCTCTAAATCACTGTATAGTTTGGCTATAGAGCTATAGATGGAGAAATGCAAATGCAAGATTGGCAGCTTAACAAGGTAAATAACATGGAAGGAAATCAGTTCTGCAGCCTTTCATGGTGAGAGGCGAGGTTGGCGAGAAAACAGGGTTTGACTGTAGTGCACACCTGAACGCCAAAAATACTGTATTGTGATATTTTGAAAAAAAAATACACAATATGATAAAAAATTTGCCGTATATACATTTTTATTCAATGTTCCTCACTCCAGAGTACAAGAAGTTCACTTAAGTGAGACTAATGATGCTCTCTGAAATAAACCATGAAATATCTAGAAATCATTAGATGTTACTCACTTCACCTGGCAGGGGTCTTAATGTTAGCGCTGATCTCAGGAAGGTGTGGAATCTCACACACACACTTTCCAGAGCCACACATGGTTTCCGCTAACACAAACACACACACAGAACCGGAAGTACATTCCCTCATTCCAACCTCTTCGACCAGCAGCGTAAACGAAACACAAGCAGGGTCTGGGCTCTTGGCTCCACCCAACCAGGCCTGAAAATAATCACCACTGCGTGAAAACAGTTCTCTGTGCTCCTGCTGAGGCCCAAATTCCAGCGGTTTCACAGAAAACACAGCTGTTCCACTGGACCTAGACAGCAGGAATCGTCCAAAAGGAGCTCCTCAGCTAATTTCAGGTGCCAGAGTTGCTGACACAGGTGTTGGGCTGCACAGCACAGCTCTCATCTCCATGCCTGTGGGCGAGCAGGGAGTGGACTGTGGAGTGATGGAGCTGCATCCAGTCCCTCTAGTTCACTCCTGAATTAATCCGCCTTCATCAGCATCGGCTCTCAGCTGCAGTCAAATCCTCACAACAATGTTCCAACATCTACTGGCCTTTTCAGAAAGAACTAGGGTGGAACAAGGGTCTACAGAGACCGTGTCCAGTACAGGATGGTGGACACCTGACTCAGCTCACATGTTCAATTCCAGGAGGCAAACCACCCACCACATCCTCTGTCATACACACCAGCCCTGCAGGACAGAGGATGTGCACCACGCTTTCAGCATGGTCTTATGATCAAGACATCCCCAGAGATGCCACAGTCATCCATAATTGCCTTCCTGTCTGGGTGGGTACAAAGGCCTTCTATCTGCCCCAGCACTGCTAATTAAATCCCGGGAAGATTTCGATTTGGGATCTATAAGCTGATGCCAATATTTTTCATGTATACATCTGCCAATATTATTACAATGCCGACACTGATTGGATTCTGATATCATCCCCTTGCAAAATTGATTTAATCAATTCATATTACAACAAACAAATTACATAACGTAGGTCACATAAAAATGGCAAAAAAGATATTAGGAGCGCATGGTTGTGCGCTTTGCAAGCTAAGGATATTTTCTATGCAAATATCTGTTTGACTCCATTGCATGTTCGTAGTTTTGACCCAACATTGCAGCGACAACATTAATAAATAAATAAACAACAAAGTCACATAAAGTGGTCTTAAAAATATTAAGGATGAACCGATGAGGAACATGGGGTTGACGACACATCAATACAAAGTTATTGTACATCAATAGTTCTGGCTTCTTGACAATGCAGTAACAAAAAACAAATAAACAAATAAATAGCAAACTCTCTGTAAAAATTATTTTTATTGACACATGCAGAAATATTTCCAATAATGATGCAATATAATTGACATCATTGGGTGACCTGAGTTTTCCCATCCATCCACCCAAAAAAGGTACAAAAAAGATTATTATGATGTGGGATTTGTAGGCAGATGCCAATATTCTTCAGATCTGAAGAAAATTGATATCCGATCTCATTGCACATCCCTGAAATTGAAGCATTTCTATTGGTTAAATTAATTAGAAAACTTTCCAACAGTGCAGCTACTTGAGAATCAGGTAAGGGTCCCAGATGGGAAGGAACATAATGACAACAATGTGAAACGATCATAGAGCTTCTCAGTGCTCGACGCTCGTCCTGACCCAGTTCTTGAGCTCAATTATACTCAGACATCACAGTCCAACAAAAACTATTCGTGCTGAACCAAGACCAAGTCCAAGGAGAACATACCAGGGCCCCACATCCTCCCACAAAGGCTGGGTTCAGTAACACCCCCACGGTTTCACTGATCCAGGTGTGTCTAATTAGGGCAGGAAGTCAGCAGGGGGTGTAACAAGGGGTGTACACAGGTCGAGGGTAAAGTTGGACAAATACTAACTTTAATGGCCAATGGAACCTTTAATATAACGCAACACTTCACCAATACTGTATACGATCAGTCACATTGCACCAATACTGTATACAGTCACTGTTACACTGCAACAATACTGTATACGATCAGTCACATTGCACCAATACTGTATACAGTCACTGTTACACTTCACCAATACTGTGTACATTCACTGTTGCACTGCACCAATACTGTATACAGTCAGTGTTACACTTCACCAATACTGTATACTGTCAGTCACACTACACCAATACTGTATACTGTCAGTCACACTGTACCAATACTGTATACAGCCACTGTTACACTTCACCAATACTGTATACATTCACTATTGCACTGCACCAATAGTGTATACAGTCACTGTTACGCTTCACCAATACTGTATACAGTCACTGTTACACTGCACCAATACTGTATACTGTCACTGTTACACTGCACCAATACTGTATACTGTCAGTCACACTGCACCAATACTGTATACAG
>JBBIGC010046537.1:0-11579 GCA_037576955.1 Lepidarchus adonis | reverse complement strand
CTAAACCAATTTATTTAAATTAGTGTATATATATATATGTATATATATATACATATATCTTAATAATAATAATTAAAAAAAATTAAAATATATATATATATAATTAATAAATAAATAAAATTTACCAAACCAAAATATATATAAAATGTATTTATTTATTTTTGACTAATTTCTGGTAATGATGCACTTTTAATTGTACACCAATCAGCCATAACATTAGGACAACCTGCCTAATATTGAGTAGGATTCCCCTCATGTTGTTAAAACTGCTCTGACTGTGGCGCCCTGTGTTGACCACTGAATGTAGCTGCAAGGTATTTCTAGTAAATTGGCAGTTAAACACTGTTACTCACAAATATGTGGAGGAACTTAAGGATTCTCTTATGCGTCAAAATGTGAAGGACATTTCCAGACTCAGGGTCAATGACGGGCAGGCGGTGGATCTTGTGCTTCAGTAAAGAGTAGACAGCATCGAAAAGGCTGTGAACGCAAAGAAGCCAGAAAAAATATTTCAGTTGAAAATGTGAAAAATAAATCTGATCTTAAAAAAAATTGTAGCATGAGCCATTGTTACCTTGCTTCAGGTGAGATGCTAATTAGGCTTCTGTCATGGTACTGCAGGTAAACATCTGGACAAAGAGAAGAATGAGGATTACCATTAGTGTACATATCCTAACACTTCTGCACATTGTGATGCACTTTTTATTTGCCGTACGTAACACATTGGTGGAACCAGTCCTGGGGTTTCTGGTGCCACTGCCAGCAATGGAGGCTGGATGGTTCTCCTGGTTAGCATGGAGGGGTTAATTGGTCCAGCGGGAGTAATGGTGATTTATCAACCAGGTGGTTGGATGGCTTGTTGTAGAATGTCAGTAAGATGAGACTCCCACATTGGATACAAGATGTTTGCAGGCAGTGGTTAGGACATTTCCCTTGTGATCAGCAGGTTCCACTGAGGTACCATTGAATAAGGTACTGTCCCACAATGTAGCTGCATGTGTAGGGGTGTGCAAACTTTTGCATTAGCCAATGTGAACTCTACATCTACACCAAACATGCTTCGGTAAAGGCGTTTTATGGTTACGAGGTAAAAACTGCCCAAAACGTTCAACCCACTCACTCCATGCAGATCTGGAGAACATTCTTGCAGCGTTCCCACACATCACGTCACCGTAAAGGATCTACATCATGCAGCTCATTTACTTTGAAATGAATCACCTCTCCATGTGTCAATCTTGTGCTCCTCTAACTCATAGATCTGAACCTGGAAAAGAGGGAAACACACACGTCCACCGTTACGCAATCGAGGAGCAAGGCCTCGGGAAGCTGGACGCACTTACTGTTGACCTGCTACTGACCATTGGCGACTTGTAGTAGCAGTGAAGGATGTTGATGAAATCTGTGATGGTCAGCATACCTGGGCAGAGAGAGAGATAGAATGAGAACAAAGGAACAACAAAGAACGGGTAATGAAAGGGGGGAGGATCTCATCTCACCCACAAATCTCTGGAGTTTGCTGTTCCACAGCGGCGCTGCTCGCAAACCGTTCGCCACCAGCGCAAAGAAGGCCTTCTTCACCTGAACGAGGGCAGAGAAAGATGGATGAATGGACGGACGGACAGACAGACAGCTATACAGATGGATAGACAGATTAGACAGATACACAGGCAGATAGATGATAGATAGATGATAGATGGACAGACAGCTAGACACCTGGACATACAGAAATATAGATGGATAGACAAAGACGGACGGACGGACGGACGGACGGACAGATAGATAGACAGACAGACAGACACCTGGACATACAGAAATATAGATGGATAGACAAAGACAGACAGATGGATAAATAGACAGACGGATAGACAGATACAGTCATGTGAAAAAGTTAAGACACCCCATTAAATATTTTGTTTTTTATTGATAAATGTTCACATATCGATGCTCCGTAATAGCTAGTGTTTCCATCTTTGGCTGAAATAACCCGAGTGAGACGCTTCTTGTAGCATCTACCAGTCTCTGACATCAGTCTGAGGAAATCTGTTCCACTCCTCAATGCAGAATGTTTTAAGCTGTGAGATGTTTGAGAAGTTTCTTGCATGTACAGCCTGTTTCAAGTCACTCTACAGCATCTCAATGGGATTAAGACCTGGGCTTTGACTCCAGGACTCTCCATTTCTTAGTGTTTAGTACTTGGTGGATCTACTGGTTTGTTTTAGATCATTATCATGTTGGTCCAGTTCCACTTCAGCGCTAATGTTCTTACAGATAGTCTCATGTTCCTCAAAAACCCTCTGATACACGGTAGAATTCATTGTGGATTCTGTGACGGTGAGCTGGTCAGGTCCTGCTGCCGCAAAGCATCTACAAACCATGACACTTCCACCACCATGCTTCACAGTTGATATGAGGTTCTTTTCCTGGAATGCTGTACAGGGGTCCTCAACTTATGACGGGGTTTTGTTCCTCAGAATGTGTCGTAAGTCCAACCATCCTGTTGGTGGTTGAGGTCTTTCACTTCATGGCTGTTCCACAATACGTCCACTTTCCAAGAACACCACTTACGGATGACTGTGGCATCCCATGACAGCACCATGCTAACCTGACTACGCGGCCTAAACACACAAATTCATTTATTAACAGGTGTGTCCCAATACTTTAGTCAAAGCACAGCAAGCAACCAAACGCACCTGCAGGGTGGTGTCGAAGACGACCAGTTTGCAGCTGGTGGGAATGGCATCATAGCAGCGGTGCTTCTTCATGAAGTTCAGGTAGGCGTCGGCCGCCGGGTCTGGAGCTCATCGTGAGACAATGGGACGAGCGTTAGTTTTGAACCATGGGCTGTTAGAATATACACCCATCAGCCATAACATTAACACCACCTCCATGTTCTAACACGCATCAGTGAGCCTTGGGTGCCCACGGTCTGTCCTTGGATCACTTTTGGAGGGTACTAACTAGCGCAGACCTGCACCACTCCACTAGACCATGCGCTTGTCAAAGCGGCTCACACTCCTGCTTCTAGTACGTCAACTTCAAGAAATGACTGTCCAATTACTGCCTAATATATCCCACCCACTGACAGGTGCCACTGTAATGAATAACATAGATGATCCTAAAGTTATGTAAGATTAGAAGAATGTTAAGTCTGTTAAGGAGTTAACGTCACACTACAGCATATACACAATACTTAATGGGTTTAACCACTTTGAGACAGCGCCCCCTAAAGTGGTGGAGGCGCAAAGCATCTGATCTAAAAATTCATCGACCGATATCTTGCGACGCAAAGGTTGAAACTTTGCTAAATGCGACGCATTGTGTCGCTGCCGCATTCTTCAGAAGTCCAATTTTCTTTCCTCCGCAGCAGACATTTCTATATCTCAGAGCTACACATACGGAGCTAACCCGAGAGCCTATACACCGATCAGCCACAACATTAAGACCACCTAGTTATTACAACGGCACCTGTTCAGGGGGGCGGGCGAACAGTTGGTTCTTTAAGTCGACGTGCTGGAAGTACCTGCCAGTGGTTAGTACCTGCCAAAAGTTGTATGCTCAGTGATGGACAGGGGGCGGGACTAGGCAGGTGGGCTTAATGTTATGGCTGATCTGTGATGGTGGGACAAGTAGGCAGTGTGTGATGTGGACCTACCTGCAGTGTCCTCATCAGGACCCCCAGGAGAAGCCCCCTGCGCGAGAAACAGCAGTTACTGGAGGCTGGGGGCTGTAAACGCGTGGGCAGAGGCTGGAGGCTCCTTACCTGCTGCTGCGCCTCCATGCTGCTGGTGGAGGCAGGGACGGGTGGGGGGAGTGGGGGGGATCGGGGGTCTCGTGTGCGCGCGCGGTAATAGGGGAAGAGGGGGTGGTCCCGGAGGGTTGAAACGACGCGGATCCGTCGCAGTGTCCTCGGCTCGGCGCGCGACGCGGGCTGACACGCACTGGAAAATGACCGATTTGACACCGCGGGGCTTCGACAGGGCGCCGCCATATTTAGCCAGCGACACGCGAGACTAGGCGTGGCCGCGTTCCAATCCCCGCGCTCGCGCACTACGTAACCAAGACGAGGCTCCAGAAAGTGAAGTGGAACGATGTTTTCCCATAGATTTCTTTGTACTAAAACCACAATGTGTAGTACTCTCAGAAACCCATATTTTATTCACAACAGAACATAGAAAACATATAAAATATTTAACGCTCCCCTCATCTTTTAACATCTGGGAAACGAGAAGACCAGTCGCTGGACGTTTGGAGGAAGAATGTTGCCCAGTTCTGGTCTGAAACAGGATTCTAGCTGCTCATGCTTTTCGTTTCATGTTGAGCCACGTGTTTTAAATAGTAAAAACGGTCTGGAATGCAGCACTCAGATTATTCTACCCTATTGTAATAGACGCAGTATGTGGTTTAACATGGTCTTACTGAAGTGTTTTCCCCCAAAAAGATGCCATCTGGTTGGGAGCATGTGTCGCTCTAAAAACTATACGCCTTTCAACACTGATTAAGCTTTTCTAGATGTGGAACTACATTGGCACTAATGCTTTCCCACACCATCAGGCTTTTACAATACGCTAAAAACAAACCTGATCGTCACTCTGTTCTTTAGTCTGTAGAAAACAGCATCTATGTTTTCCAAAAGGAAATTTCCAAATCGCTGCATTCAACTTTATTGACATTTTACCGTGTCCTAACATTTTTGGAATCTGGGTTGAAATTTTATTGCTTAATTTTCTTTTTTTTGCTCATTTATCTCCGTAAAGCATCTTGAATGATTGTGTATGTTCATGTAATAGAAATAAACTCGCCTTGCCTGAGTGTAGTATACAGGTATATCTAAAAATATATATATATATATTGTGGAAAGTTCAATATTTATATACCTTTCTGAAAAGAATGTGATGTAGTATATAGTACAATGTAAACTCATGTCAGTGGCGTCCCATCAGGGCCTTCAGGGTAAATTCAGAGAAGGCCCTGGAAAGATCAAATGAAAAAGTATAAATTATAAATTAAAATAAAGTCAAACAAATTAATAAAATAAATAAAAACATTTTCTGCTTATCTGTACATATTAGTATTTTTCTGTTTTCTGCCCATGCACCGCTTGTTTGGTTGCCTGTGTGTTGGAATATAAAGCAGTCAGCCTGAATTGACAGTTTGATTAATAAATCATGTTAGTCCCCCGGGCTCCAGAAGGCAGATAGTTGGAGCCCAGGAGCTCTACAGCCATGACAGTAGGAGTGCAGCGTTTACTCACCCCTCACTTCCTGCCAGGGCCGGGGACTGACCCAGCAACCCTCCGGTCATTATCTCTCTTATCCCAGCGTTACACCACAGCTGCTCCCTGTACTTTACATACCAAGGTTCAGAATGGCTGTGCACTTACATCCTACCTAATTTGGTAATATGCCGTTTGGGATGCAGCCCAAGGTTATTTAACAGCTGAGGGCAGAGGTGATGATGTCACAGATTTACTACCAGTGACCTTTTAAAGACACTGGGCTGCGTTCCAATCATCTATATTGCAAATGAGTGTGTTCTTCAGCCATTCTCTGCCTGGCTCCTAGAATAAACGATAAAAGAAATAAATGAATGTAATAAAACGTGTCCTCTCGTCAGGTGGGACGGTGGGTCAACTTTGAGTAGTCCTGTTCCACCAACCGACCGGGCTGTGTTCCAATATATGATTGTGTTATTTCTAATATTAATATTTTATAACGTGTATGAAGACAGGTACATATCTCCAGTCCAGGAGGACCAGTGACCAAACAGTGGTTCTTGGTAGAAGAACTGAGATGCTGACTGAAACCAGGCGACAGTTCTCCACCCATCACGAGTGTTATACTGGAACGGTGATGGCAAAATATTGAGGATAAACTAAATCACTTTGGAGGGGTTTACAATGCCCTTCACGTAGCCCTGCAATTAGCAGCATTAAGCATCTGACGGAGCTTTAAGAGACACTTCAGACGTCTGGTTCCAGTGTCATGGCAGGTATGTCCTTGAGCAGGAAAATCACCAAACTGAAGGAAGGCCCTGACCAGAGCTCCCCACCGCTGCTCTAAATCTACGAACACTGGTGAACGTTTCAGAAAAGTCGAGATGTTCAAAGAAAACGCTGGACAACCTTCTCCATTCCAGTCCTTTATTGTTCTTCTCTTTACACACTTTGGCCAGAAACAACAAGGCCGGGTGAAGCCTCAAACAACCATGAACAGAAAGCAAACGAAAGGCTGAGCAGATACAGCCTCAAACCTCAAACCCATTTCACTTCAGCAAAGGAGACGGAGGCTTTTCTCCACCACAGTTTGGTAGCTCTCCTCCTCAAACACACTTACTAAACCTGGCTGTGAACAGGTGGTGGAGATCACCAAACTTTGGCAAGGACCAGAGACCGGTCAGGGACCCCTGATGACCAAAGGTCAAGCCTGTATGATGGAGAAATGCCCCCATAAAAAAAACCCTCAAACTTTTACAGGTTTCCCTGAATGTAGACAGTGTTTTCAAGGTTAGCTTTAGAGTAATGAGGCTAAGTAATGGAAGCACAAACAATACCAGTCATACGCTTTAGAACCAGTTTTCTACTGTTTCTTGGTGATTAAAGCAGCTCTGTTACAGTGAAAAACCTTAAATGGTACAAAGGTAAGTGTTTACAAGAAATAAAACCTTAAGATCACCTAATTACACAGCTTTTTAATAGACAACTGGTTTTTCCCTGGTGAACTTCCCATCTGCGAAGAAAGGCGGAGCTGGAACACATTGTTCCTCCACCCTCTGATGCAGTATTAGTGCAGTACTGTAGAGCAGGAAGTAGTACTGTATATGGAGATCACAATGTGGAGGAAACTGGTTTGAGATGAACTGGACAGAATGGGAAAATCTGTAAGTTAAACAGATACTTTATTCCTGAAAAATCTAATTTAAAGGAATTTTAAATCTGTGGCTTGAACTTTACCATTTAATGTTATTCACTGTATCAGAACGGCTTAAACCAGTAAACACTGGAAACCTGCTCTAAAACTTCTGATCAGAAGTATCTTATAAACTAGCACCAGACCTAAAGCAGCACACACACTCCTGAAACAATGTTTGCTTTAAGGACACTGTCAATGTTCACAGGCAACTCAAAGTTCTCTTCGTTCATTGAAGAATCCTCCTCTTCAGCCTCATCTTCAACTTAGCAATACACCATCAACCTTCAGACACGTGAACACTCCCAGGTTCTCTAGTAGAAGGAGGTTAAGACGATAGTAACAGACTGCTTAAGTATCAGGAAATAAAATTAAACTAATTCAAATCTCTGATTTCTTCTCTTTCCCTCGGAGATTAAAACAGAGGTTGAACCCAAACTAGTTCAGAAGATGAAGCTCTTTTCACTGGTAATGGACAACGCAAGCCCCTCCTCAAGAGCAAAAAGGAAAAAACGAAGTCTGCACTTCCAAACTATGATTACATGCCAACAGCAACTCGCCCAAAAACCCACAACACACGTTTCTTGTGCACACTTATGTCTTGAAATCTGAATTTATTCTGTATCGTTTTTATGTGAAATATCCTCGTATAAATGTAATAGAAAAAGGTGACACACCAAAACCGAGGTGTTGTGGAAATGTTAGCAAACAAGGAAGAGAACGTTTAAGGAACCATCAGCGCTAACTCCACTACATTAGGAATCTGGTTCCATTTTTTGGTTGATATTACAAGCTAACGTTCTTGTGAGCCTGCACGACCAACCTCGTTCCGTTGATTGTGACGAATGTTGTAAACTGAAGATGGTGCCTCGCGACGTATTTGGCACAAGCGCTAAACTGGCTGTGAACTGTTCAATGAGATGAATTGGTTAACAGTTTAGAAAGACTTGAGAAGACCACACTACGAGTTCCATACTGGACGTCTAGCACAAACTCCGTCCTCGCAACTTATTTACATTTGTGCCTTAATATCGTTCTCCTTTGTAGACGCTCTTCCACACTCGACGCAGGTCATTAGCTCATTAGCTCATTAGCAGGCCGTTCCTGTGCTGGAGAGAACGTGTTAGGAGTTGGGAAAACAATAAAACGTGCAGCGCAGGGGTCCTTCAGGACCACTTGCGTATTGCCCAAGTGCTTTTAAATACCAAAGCGCTCTGAATAGTCTCCGATAAACACCACGCTTAAACTGGAACCTGGAACCGATAAGCAATGTGAAACATTTTGGAGCAGTGATTCCTGACCCTGGTCCTGAAGAGTCTCCTGCTTAGCACATTTTAGTGTCTTCCTTGCCCCCAAACGCACCTGATCCAACTAATCAGCCGTTTCTGACATTGAGTGAAGGGTTCAGAGCAGGGAAGTCACTGAAATGGCCTTAAGGACCAGGGTGGGAGACCACAGACTCACGATAATCTCTGCAAAAGTTCAGCTTTGCTGGTGTTTGTTGGGAGAACTCTGGACAAAAGAGCAACTACAAAATCTAGAAAACCCCTAAAGAAAAACCAAGGGAAGTACTATAGATCGAGCGAGTCTTAAAGACAAGCTGGTTAAATTCCGCAAGAACTGTCCGTGACCATAAGTTGGGGATCGTCGTCCTGTGTCTAGCCGGGTACAAGGATCGGGGGGGCTTTCCCAAAGGGCAGTGCGGTCTCGGGGCAATGAGGGGGTCTCTGAAGGGCCAATGGGATCAAAGAGCCGTCGCTGATGAACGCGGGAGACGACCACGGCAAAGCCAGCCGGGTGTACCAGGACAAGCGACTGCCTGCGGAGACGTTACGTGCGTCGCACTGCGACAGGGGAAAGACGCCCAGGCAGCCGTGACAGAGGAACAGCTCAGTGCAGTCCTGCGGTGGGACGTCCGGCGAGGGGTCGAAAGACGCGAGAGCCGAGAAGAGAGAGCCGAACAGAGAGAAGGCAGAGTTCTGATGGAAAGAGGAGTGCGAAGACGGGCCGTGACGGTGGTGAAGATCCGGCGTGATGGTTTTTTGGCTTTCGTTGCCTGAGTCGCAGCAGCGAGGTTGGGGGGCTGCGCCGGGGCCGTGTGACTGGAAGCCGGAGACGTGTTCGGAGCGCTGGAGAGGGGCAGGGTCCGTCAGGTCGACTGGGCTGAAAGAAGAGCGGCTGGCGTTGGGAAGGCTGAGCTGGTGCAGGACGGCAGAGGCTGCGATGAGTCCGGCTACGCTGGTCAAGTAGAGAAGCCCCAGCAAACATGTGACCTGCAGTAAAGAAACCAAAAGAGAATGTTTATTAGGAAGGAGACCAACCTTTGCTGACGTTAACAACTCCAATTCAGCCCCTTGAGCTTTAGGCTTATTGTTCAGTTACCAATTATTCTTCACGATTATAAACTCTTCAGCGACTCCAACGAATCGAGCATGTATAATACACTCTGACCAGCCAGAACACCCACCCAACACTGCGTAGATTCCCCTCATGCTGCTTTTTATCAGAGCTTCTCTTTAGTATCAGACCAGCCCCACATCCATCAGTCAAACCTTAGTAGTTACTAACTACCAGAACACGCTACAAGACCTGGAGATGCTCTACCCATCACTTCTCAGCGTAGTTCAGATCCTTGTGCTCATGAAGACCTGACTGTTCACTTGCTGCCTAAAAGACCCCACCCCCCTGACAGGCCAAATAACTAGAGTCAGTTTATCAACACATGCCGTGTCCACGTGTTTCAACTGATTGCTCCACCCCTACCTTAGTAAAGTGCTGGTAGATGGCCATTAGTGCCTGCTTCCAGGTAGACTGCTCCAGCAGCACACACAGGTCGGTGTAGGTGAACCAGCCCCGTTTCATACCCTGCCGTTCGGCAATGCTGTCAGAGCAAATGAAGAAAATTAAAAATCAAATATTTACTGCAACTCATTTGGACATTAGATCTTACATTATATAGTTGCAACTTCAGGCAGTTATTTAAAATAAAGAAATTATTATAATATATACACAAACACACACACACACACACACACACACACAGACCTGGTCTCAAGTTGGTTGAGTACGTTAAAGAATTCACTGGGCTCCGTGAACAGACTCCAGTCCTGAAATGTATAAAAGACAGCAGCTTAAGATCAAGCAACAGAGGGACTGTTATTACACAACTCTCCAGAATTCACATGAACGTCCCACTGAATTTGGGAAGGTGTCCCGGAGGCGTTGAATTATTTTCTTATAACGCCCGCTGCCATGGGAACGGGTTTTGTGCTTCAGACTTGTGGTTTTATATCACTCCGCCATTAGCGAACATGGACGACGGTTTCAATATAAATGTAAAAACCTTCTTGCGAATGTGACGTTGGGCGGCCGCTTTAAAGACCAGGGAAAGGAGAAAAGCATTTGTTTTCAGCGTAGCCACGAAACTATATTTTCTAAGCTCATGACAAGAAACTGCAATAAAATCGATTAATATAAATTAAAGGGCCAGTGCCCAATAGAGGCACGTCTGAGATCCTCCCAGACACAGAAGACAGGAGACGCTGCACTGAGACAACTGCACTAATCCTGAGAATAATCAGAGTACGGCTGCAACTCATATCTGATCATATTTGACCAATTTGATCAAAGCCATTCAAACAACTGCTGAGGCTGCACTTCATCTGAACAGACTGTGGGTTTCAACTCGAGTTCCAGTGCAACCAGGTTTCCTGCTGCTCTGGACTCATAGCTTCATCTTGGTTACATTCCTTTCCCAGAATAAATGAGACCAGGCTGCAGAGACGGAACAGGGGGAGACATGAAAACACATCCACATGGTGTAATGCAGTCACAGCCTCCATCCTGAAATAACCGTCATATTACATACATTTCTCACTCACAATGGCACTGAGGAAATTCAGCTCCAGGGTGTTGACTGTCTGGACGTCCAGTTTGCCGGCCGCGCCCCACTCGTCGTTGAAAACCTCCTCTTCTTCACCTTCGTCGTACAAATATTTGCTGGCCACCATCTGGGGAAGTGCACACACTTAGAAAGAGCTCACATTTAATAACCTCACCTGAAGACATGCAGGTCCCTTCTCTTCAACACAGATCTGTCCAGGCACCTACCATCTCCAGACTGGACGACTACAGCTCTGAGAATTCAGCAGCACCCTCGTCTTCGAAAGGCAAAGTTCTCACACTTCACTCCACTGCTGCAGACTATTGGCTTCCTGCAGCGCCCCCATCAGATTTAAAACTTCCGTGCTTTCCTACAAAGCCAAACGTGGTCCAGCCTCTACTGATCCATGAACAAACCATCAGCTTCTAACAGAATCACGCTCAGCCAGAGTAGGTTCTCCACAGGCATCAACACTACACTTTGGGCCCAAAAGTGGTGGAATTAACTGCCCCTGACCATCAGAACCACAGAGAACTTCACTGTCTTCAAACCTGTCTTCAAAAGAATATGTCTACAGCGAACAAACTTTCTCAGATCTAACAATATAAAATAAATGAAGTCTAGGTTTACAGGTGTAAGGATGATCTTCAGCTCTGGTAGGATCTTGGTAGAACAGCAAATCTTAACTGAAGTCTAGGTTTACAGGTGTGAGGGTGATCTTCAGCTCTGGTAGGATCTTGGTAGAACAGCAGATCTTAACTGAAGTCTAGGTTTACTGGTGTGAGGATGAT
>JBBIGC010046526.1:0-11579 GCA_037576955.1 Lepidarchus adonis | reverse complement strand
CAAATAAGCTCAAAATAAAATAATTTACATTCAAATCATCTGAAGTATTGACTCCAGCAGCAGGGATGTGTCCAAAATCGGCAATCGCCAATCGCCAATCGGCAATCGCCAATCGCCACGGATTGTTTTTTTTTTCTCCTCGGGTGACGCTGCGGGCTCCGTACTATTTAAACCAGCAGCACCCAATACCCAGTTTGCACAATCAATGATTAAGCTGTGGCTTATCATTGAGGAAATACAGTATACCTAACAATAAAAATGTCATCAGAACCTTATTTTAGGAATGTATAATAAGCATAAAACTCTCTTACTCGCTACTTACTTGCCATATTCTAAGGAAAACATTGGGCTTTTTGCCATTTAGCATGTAACAGCGCTAAAATGCTACAAGGCAGTAATCAAACAGCTAATGCTAATCACAGTAGTCCACAAAGTAATCATTCGCCACACCTGCAAACTAAACCAGGTCTGTGAAAGCGAAAATAACTTCAATGCATGGATAAGGATAAGTATACATGCCTGAATTACGGTTAGAAAAGATCTTTATTCACTTCACTCACGCACAGTAGTGCATTATAAACTAGGTGTTCACAGCTCCAGTCCTGGAGGGCTGCTGTCCTACAGTTTGTTGATTTTCCTGCAAACAAAAAAGAAAAGATTTCACCTGCTAATTGCCAGGTTTAGTGAGTGTGTTTTAGCAGAGGAACTACCACTGGACACATTTAGGTACCACTGCTATAATCTATTGAATAAACTCTACAAATCTGCATGTCTGATTTTTAAAATATGCCCTAAAATGTCACCACAGTTTCAGGAACCAGTGGTGTAAGACTTGGATTTACATGCATTGAATTTTGTATTTGTCTTGTATTAATTACCATTGTGAATGTTCCTAAGATTATAAAAAAAAAGTTATTCAATCAGAAGTCTCCATATTTTGATTAGTTCTGTTCATTTTTTAAATATGTCCTGTATTTCCCTCACATTTTATTTTGTTTTTCTTGAGGTCCACTTATGATATTTGTGTGGTTTAATTAACTAAGATCATCCAAACTGTCTCTTATGAGCCATATGAATGTGTTATATGTGTTATGGTTTTAAACTTTAAAATTTTAAACAAATCATGAATGTTTTTTGTTCATTAAAAACAAATTAACAATTTGTTTGACATGATTTGAGTATTGAATATTATATATTGATTTCCATAATGTGCTCTGTTGCTTGAAAAAAAGAATTGCTCTGCAGTTTCACAACTGATTATTGTCGGTATTGGCATTTTTTGTCTTTATTAGGGATATTTGCAGAAGATAAGTGCAGCCAGCTGAGAAACACAAGCAGTTTGTTTGCCCGTTGCCATGCTTATGTGTCTGTAAACACCTTTTTTGATGTAAGAACAATTCATTATATTTAATTGATGATGCTTTATTGATGAAACATTTCTAAAAGTGTTGGAATATCCACAGGCCTGTGTGCAAAGAACCTGCCAATGCACCTCTGGTCTACAGAACTGTCTGTGTGTTGCCCTCAGCAACTATGCCAAAGCCTGTGCCATTCAGGGGATTGATGTTGGTGACTGGAGAGCAGAAACAGCTTGCAGTGAGTACATTTCTTTAGCCAAATTTAGGGCCAGGACCAATAGGGGTGAGCTAATGGGGTTTGACTGTACAGTGTTTTAGAATTATTTCCCAGCTATAGACAACTGACTATATCTTGTAATTAAGTAATGAGTTGAATTAGGAGTGTTTGAACATGGAAGTCACCATTACGTACTTATGAGCTCAATACCTTTGACATGATTATTTAACCTACATGCTTATCTGTTTAAATATTTTTTCTTAATTTATCAGTATTTAGAGGGTTTGGGAAAATATTGTTGTCAGAAGAGAAATTTGTATCTTCAAATAGCAACTTTCCCAGAAAAGTATAAAACTGTCTTAACTTACAATGAAGTTTACTGTAAAAAATGCTTTTTGTTAGAGGTTTAGGACCATACTGGTCCAGTCGTCATGTAAAATGACAAAAAGATATAATATACAAGAATGTAGAGCTGGACAACATGACAATATTTATTGTTGTTATAATAAACAGAGGGGGACAAAGTACCTAACCTAATTACTTAAGAGGAAGTACAGAAACCACTTGTCAAATGTTACTCCAATGCAAGTGAAAGTCATACTTCATAAATGTACTTCGTTACTGTCCACCTCTGATAATAAATTACATCAATGTATGTCTCTGTATTGCTTCTTAGCATAAAACAGATATAATGTATTTGTCACACACCCAGTGAAAAGCAGCATCTGCATTTAGCCCTTCCTAACACAAGTGACCAATGTGACCACCATCGCCAGCACCTGGGAAACAACTCGAGTTTTAAGCCAGTGCCTTGGTTAAGGGTCACTGTCAGAAGTTCCTTTGTGATAGGAGGAAAATAATGCAGATAGAGAAAAACCAAAAGTCCCTTTGGGGAATCAAACTCAGAGTCTTCTCACTATGAGAACAGAGATAACGACAGTTCCACCATTTTGCCCACCACTATATGGATGGCCGGCAGTCTGCTTTAAAATATATGCTACAATATATGCAAAAAACATTGATGATGGTTCACATTGTCTTTTTTTGTTCCAGATGTTGCTTGCAATGGCAATCTTATATTCAGTTACAGTAGACATGCTTGCAACCAAACCTGCCGCTCACTAATGGCCCCTGATCCCACATGTATGATTATGGTTGATCCCGTGGAGGGCTGTGGCTGTCTGCCAGGAACACATCTCAACACCCCACTGGCGTGTACCCCAAGTGCACTCTGTGCATGCCACTACTCAGGGGGAACCATACCTCCAGGGCCTGCAACTATTGATGGGAGACAGTGGTAAATACTTTGGACAGAAACATTCTCTTAAGCAAAAATGGATGGTCTTTAGGATGTGAGGTCCTTATTTGTTTATTAGAACAGGGAGAATCCCTGCCCAAGGACATTTCTGATTAAATCTGTTTAGTATACGAACATATTTATACTAAATATATATGTTACATCAACATAAACCTGTACAATAAATACAGTATGTTTATTTTAAAAAATAATAATTTAAATGCTAAGTGAAATGTGTAAATAATGGCGGATGTTTGCTTTCCAGCATGTGTGAAAATGGAAAACTCAACTGTTCTGCTGTTTGCGGTAAGGTTATACCCTTTTTACATAACCTGCTACAAATGTTGAGTTATATTTGAGAGGTTTTGGTAGAGAACTACTTATACAATACAAACATGAGGGTGTGTGCAATTAATGAAGATTATACCCTATTTGTCTTTACGCTGTCATCCTCTCTGGGTCTAGCCTATTTGGTACATAAATGCAAATAAATAGGAGCAAAAATAATGATTTTAGGACTTTGTGTCCACTCCTCAGATAAACATTTGTTCTTGTGATATGAAACCTTTCTGTGAAGGGGTTACAGTGAACTAATAACTTTTACAGCTAGAGTTTTAGGTTTAGAAGCTTTCGAGAATAGACCATCTTTTTTTGCTTTAATACATGGCATAATATTTTATAATTGTATCATTTCTTTGTCTTCAAGACTGCCCACGGGGAAAAGTATGTGTGCACTGTGCACAAGGAACAGTAAGCACAAGTCAAAAGACATGTGAAAGCCTGAGCAAGCCATTTGTAAGTATCTTGTACAAAAAAGTGTTACTAGTTTGTAAGAGAAAGGGAACACTATAACCACTTTCCACTTAAATATGTATGCAGGTTTTATTGTAATATCTGACAAGTAAACATAATTAAACACAATAGTCTACCTCAGGGGTGCCCAGCTTCAGCGTCACTCTACAGAGTTTAGCTCCAAGCCTAATCTTACACGCTTGATCCAGAAAATAAATACCCTCAGGGGCTTCAGAACAAAAGAGCCAGGTGTGTTGGACCTGAACTCTCCAGGGTGATAGAACTCTAAGTCCAGTTCTGAGAAACCCTGATTTACTCTTTCCTTATACCTAGTAGAGCCTGAAATGCTTTTCTGAAGCTGACTGCCCATGTTGGGTTTAGTCATTGTTTTTCAAATATGTGTCATTTCATGTTCAAAAATCTTTTTTTAAAGATTTTCAAAACATTTTTTGAAATGCTGCCACAACAATGTTTATATAACATTTGTTTCTCCAAAATATTTTTATATATTCATGATTTGATGGTAGCTATTATTGTAATGGCATAGTAATGGGTGTCGTCCTGCCAGGTTTAATGATTAAGGCAACTGAGATCCATTTCCCACAGAAATGTGTTGATCTCAGGCCAGTTTGTGACTCAGAACTTGATGATGTTGGATTCAGACTTGAGCTTGGGTCGAGTTTGTTCACAGAGCCCAAAGCTGTGTCTGAGTTTGGTAATTCTCCAGTTCTAAATGGGTTTCCATCACAGTTGCTCTCCTAATTAAAGCTGTATATCTTAGTATTTCCAAGTATATTATGTTTTCATGCACACAAACCATAAACACAAGCATTTAAGTTTAATTATGGCTTTTCTTCCACTGTTGAACATATTGTACTGTTTGTCTTTACAGAGTGTTTATGATAACTGTACCACTGGCTGCTATTGTCCACCAGGCATGTTTGAGGACCATAATGGCAACTGTGTGACTCAGGAGAACTGCACATGTGAATTCAGCGGTAGTGTTTACGCCACAGGGCAGGGCGTGGAGACCCACTGTAAAACATGGTGAATAAAAATATACACATTTGTATGACTTATAGTGGCATTCAACAAGTTTGCATTTCCAGGGTATTGGCATGGGTAGCCTTGGTAAGTAATGTTAATCACTAATGAATAAGTGAATTTGAACTTGAACAAGGGTTTATCTGACAGTATCTGCAGAGGAGGACAGTGGAACTGTGAAGGGGAGCCATGCCCAGGGGTGTGTGAGGTATTTGGCAATGGACAATACAATACCTTTGACTCCAAGTGGTTCCACTTTGATGGGAATTGTCGGTACACGCTGGTTGAGGTGAGGTATTGCCATGACATAAAATGTAGGTATAAATCTTCAGTGGTTAAATATGAGGCTTTGATATCTTTTACTGATGTCATTTCAAAATAATGATGTTCTGAGGAACCACTTAGACTAAATCTCACTCATTTTTGATGTGAGCAATTATTCAAGTATTCAAGTTTGTGTGTCTCAGGATGCCAGGGGGAATGACCATGGGCTATTTGCAGTCAGTGTGGAAAGTGTGCCTTGCTGTGATGAAGTTCTGACCTGTTCTCGTGCAATTTCACTGGATCTCCAGGTACAAAACTTCTCAGTTAATAGAAATGACTCTGCATGCTTAATAGTTTATCTATTATATATAATGTATCTATCTTGGTCTAAAGCCATTTTTTAAACATCAATCTAATGCAAGTTCAAGCCATTTGAACTGATTTCTATGGGTTCATTCAACTTAAACAAATGGTATTTTTTAATGGTGCTAAGGTTGGAGTTTTACATTAAATTATTTACTCATTGGTTGTTTACATTATTCACAGGCTTTTTGAGTCTGAATGATTAAACACAGATTTACCATCTTACAGATGCACATATCTACTAATTGCATGATAGTAACAGAAAGTGCCAAATACTGTGCTAATGTAAATTATCTGCATAATATAATTGTATCTGAATCAGTGAAATTCTTGGTTAATAGGATGACATAAGTCTGACCCTACGTGATATGAACGTGACAGAAATATTGAAGGCCGATTCTCATCTTCGGGCGCAGCCCCTATACTCTGTCCACACTGTGGGCCTCAACATCATCATCACAGTGCCGGCCCTGGGGCTCACACTAGTCTGGGATAAGCACACCAGGGTCAAAATCATCTTACAGGGCAAATGGAAGGTAAGCGGCTTCTTCTCTGCTGTTCTTTGTGAATCCTATTCTAACTGTAGTAAAATAATTTGTATGGAATTTTAAACATTTAGCCCAAGTAAATCCAGAACAGGTTTCAAATTACACTCCCATTCAAATTATTTGGACCACCTGCATGTTGTATGCATGTTTTCACAATCACAATCTGAAGTTTAAAAAAATGTTTTACTCACACGCAGGCACGCACGCACGCACGCACGCACGCACGCACGCACGCACGCACGCACACACATATATATGTATATAGGGCCAGATTTGCTAAGAAGTATGCAAAACCTACCTTTAAATGTAGACAGAGTTTTCTTGTTTTTAAATGACTTTATGCACAAATTAAGTAATTTGAATTGTCAAGGCCGCAAAACCCAGATTTAAATGCTATAAAATGGACATTAACATGCATTTTTAATTGAGTCCTTAATATTCCTCTCATTTATATTTTTTCAGGTGATCTGACGTTAGATTTTGGATGCTTTATAGGTTTTCGGGTCATTTTAGAACCATTTACATTTGAAATTGCAGTAAAGTTGCATATTAGTATCATTTGGTTAGAGAAGTGGGTTTGTGACCGAAGGGTCCCAGGTTCGATTCTCGGGACCAGACAGCAGGCTGAAGTGCCCTTGAGCAAGTGACCAACGGTTCACGAGTGTCTGCCAAATGCTGTAAAAAATTTTATACATTTATCTGAAACAAAATATTTTTTATATTTATTGAAAATGTTGAATAGTAATGTGTAACATTTTTCAAAGAGGAAAAATTTAAAGATGGCCATGCTTTGAGCTCTGATGGGAAAGATGATATTAATGTTAATGTATGCATTTTCCAAACTAGTGCTTTCATGCCATGTTAGTACAAATGGAACCTAGTCTAGATATATGTCTAGTCTAGATGATGTTACTGTAAATAAGTTCTATCACAGTTTATCACAATTCTTTGATTTCTTTCTTTCTGTATTATTATGAAATTTGGAAAGCAGCAAAAGTAAAGAAATATATTTATATTAAAATATTAAAATCAATAAATAAAAAAATAAAACTAGATACCTTGTATGCTTTTCTTTTTTTCCCTTTAAAACATATTCACTATGTATGTGTTGATGTTCTTTTTACTCTTTTATTTGTTTCCCTTCTCTGTGCTGACAGGGTAATGTGCGGGGTCTGTGTGGAAACTTTGATGGAAAAGTTATGAATGACTTGCTGACCAGTAGCTCCTCTGTGGTGTTCAGCACCCTTGAGTTTGGAAACAGCTGGAGGACAGCTGTTCCACCCTGTTCAGATGTGACCCAGGAAGTATTTCCCTGTGAACGCCATTCGTACTGTGAAGCCTGGGCTCAGCGCCGCTGCATGATCCTGCATAGTGACACATTCGCAGAATGCCACTTAAAGGTCTCATCCAATACACATTACAAGCTTTGCAGTAGGGACTGCTGATGTAACTTTTTGGTTGCATAAATGTGCATTTCCATGGTTTTATCTTTAATATAATTTAGTTCTTATTTGTTTTTTCATTTGAATAATGATGTACAATAATGTAAATATGTGATTATTTTGTCCAAGTCAAAGACTATATATTGTACAACATATAGTAGGTTGTTCATTTCAGAGTTTACCAGTTATCAGTCATTGTGTTGTTTTTCCCGTAATTTCCAGGTAGATCCAGTACCTTATTACCAGGCCTGTGTTCTGGAGTCATGCTCTTGTGAGTTTGAGGGGAGGTTCCTGGGATTCTGTACAGCTGTGTCAGCATATGCTGATGCCTGTGCAACACAGAATGCCTGTATCAATTGGAGAACACCAGACATGTGCCGTATGTACCTTCTCTTTTCTTTATTGAACGTACATGCTGTATGGAGGAAAAGGAATGGTAATTTAGTTGAGCTCAATAATTAATTTATGTTTTATGTAATCTGTAGTACCAGTACCGCATCTTCATAGAAATGGCTAAGCTTGCAGTTTCAGTTTGCATTTACATATACAGCATTTAGCAGATGCTCTTATCCAAAGCGACATACAACAGAGCTTTGTAGCCCACACTTGATCTGTAAAGCTATACCTTTGAAAGTGAGTGCTCACTTCTGTTAAAAACAAAATGGTCAATATCGTGAGTTCAGGTAGTTTAAAAAATCTCAGTTGGTGCCCAATAACATCAATTAATCAATTAAATTTACTGTTAGCAGTTTTCCATTTGGATTTCATCTCTTTATGATGTGCCATAAATGTTCAATTGGAGACTCTGTGTCTATGAATTGATACAATGCAGAATGTGATTCAGGCATTTTCCTGCTCAAATGACCATCAGGAAAAGATATGTCACTTTGATGACAACATGTGTCTGTAAAATCCTAAATGCTTAAGGTTACCTTCACATATTTTACAGCTCATCCATGCTGGCTTTTGCACCTTTCACTGATAAGAGTGAAGTTAAAATTAGTCATTGTAAACACACCACTGCACCACAACAAAATGTGTCCACTGCATTTAACCCATCACACGTGGCACAACAGACAGCGATCAACAGCAGGGGAGCAGTGAGGGACCTTGCTCACAGGTTACCTCAGTGGTGCCTGGGCTGGGACTTGAACCTGCAACTAGAGATGTTCCAATACCATTTTTCCCCTCCCGATATCACGATTCCAATACTTGGGCTCAGGGTATCGGCCAATACCGAGTACTGATCCGATACCTGGGTGTGTATCTTTATATACAGCTGTAGACACTACTAGCCCTGTATTAATTGACAGAATTATTTTATGCTTTTTTTTTTTGATTTATCCCTTAATAAAACATGAACAAGTACATAAAGTGACCTAGAGTGTTTTTATCTGGCATACATTTAACAGTATTACTTATTTTTTGAAAAAAAAACCCGAACATAAACATCTGAAAAAGAACTTCAAATGCAGCCACAATTCTAACACTGTAAACTGAAAAAGGTATTTTAGAATTTTTACAATATATAACTTTATAAAAACAGTGGAACAAATAAATCTAGGAATATAATAAGAAAATAATCTCTTTAAAGCTTAAAGTCCACAAACAATTTTAGTTTTTAAATACAACATACAAATACAACAGTAACTTGTACTCAAACTGAGTAGTCCTTTTTACTACAATAAAAGTTGCATAACTTACAGTTTCTGACTCACTGCTCTCAATTTGTCAATAACTGACTCAAGTGACTTCCAGATCCGGATCAGTTTACTGAGTGACTCAGAGGGAGCCGAATCCGTAAAAGGATCCGAGTATCGCAGCTCTAGTAAGCAGAATACGACACAACTTCCTGTGTTTGCATTCTGAGCAGCGAAGAAGAATTGATTTCTGATTTGCAGCGCTAAGCAAAGCTAGCGGGCACAACTAGGTTATGTTTAGGAAAATGGTATCAGATCGGTACGTGGACTCAAATACTTGCCGATACCGATACAGATTTTTTGGTGGTATCGGCAGCGTTTCCGATACTAGTATCGGAATCGGAGCAACATTACCTGCAACCTTCTAAAACCACTGCCCCACTAAATTCATGTTCCCTGACCAGGAACCAAACCCAGGCCACAGTGGTGAGAACACCAAATCCTAACCACTAGACCACCAGGGACTGACACAGAAACAGTGGGGAGTGGGCAGTGGTGGCCTAGTGGTTAGCACCTTGCCCTTGTGATTGAAGGTTGCAAGTGCCCGCGTGCGTGTGTGTGACTGCATGTGGGCAGGGACAGGAGAAAGCTGTGCTGTGCTAATTCCCTGTGTTCTGTTTATTGCTGTTTTCGTGAAGATGTTTGTGTTATTTTCACCGCTAGTGTGGTCTTGCCACAAGTCACCTGTCCAATGTGTTTACTGCGGTGGTGTATGTTGAAGCATTTAAAAGAGTATTTCTATCTGGAGCAATGTTTTCTAAATCTTTTACTGTAATATGAGACCGTTCATGCATGTTCAGAGGAACCAAAACCTGACGTAATTCGACGACCCCCTGTACTTGTTACAGCAGTATGACAGTTTCTTAGGCAGTGCCACCTGAGACCTTGAAGATGGTTTTCATCTTTTCCCTTTGCATGTTGAGATGTCTCTGAATTTTCAGAATCCTTTCACAATATTACCTACAGTGGAGGTTGAAAGACTTAAATTCTCTGCAACCTTGTGTTGGGAAATGTTGCTTTTGAACTTACTAACTATTCTCTTATGAATGTTGGGACAAAATAGTGAGCCATGACCCATAATTTCACTGACTAAGCCTTTTTATGAGTGCTACTTTTATACTCTTGTCTTGTAACCTCACCTGTAACCAGTTAGCTTACTTGCTTAATGCAGAGTTTCCCCTCCTAAGAGGTGCTACTTGAACATTCTGTGCTTTTTTCAGTCTTGTTGAGTGTGTTGCAACCATATGTAAAATGTGTGTAAATGTATAAAATATAAATAAGTTATTCAGTAAAAGTATTTTTTTCAGTGAAATAAATGGTTATGTGATTTACAATTATAACATAATTTTGTTTTTATTTTGTTTTTTAACTTTTCTGGAAGTAGGATTTGTAAAGGAAATATGTCATCATTATTTAAATAGCTATGGTCTCATGGATTATTTGTCCATTCATAAACCTAGTGGGGACTATTCAAAAGTACTACATAGTAATTAACTCCCTTCCTGGTATGTGGAAATGTACCACCTCACTGTATCTATAAAGGTATTATTTACCTTAATTGTGTGTGTTTTTCCCCAACAGCGGTGTATTGTGACTATTACAATGAAGAGAGCGAGAATGGCTGGCATTACGAGCCATGCGGTCAGATAAAGACATGTGGGAAAATAAACCAGTTTACTGGAAGGCTTGAAGGTTTAATTTTTCTCTTTCCCTCATTTGAATTCATTTGATGAATGTTTCTTAAACTGACTGTGATTTCTACTCTATAAACATATATGGAAACTTGTATGCTTGTTAATATTTTGCATTTTTGGTGATATAGATGTATAAGATCAGTGCTCTTTTTGGCTAAGGTTGTTACCCAAAGTGCCCTGCAGAGATACCATATTTTGATGAGAACACAAGGAGGTGTACCAGTTTGGACAAATGTACCTGTTACTTTAACAACACAGTAGTTAGTCCTGGTGATAACGTGACCACATTCAGTGATTGCTGGTTAGTTTTTTTGTTTTGTTCTAAGTAAAAAATAAGACGAACATTTTATTTAAAAGGGTTTGCTATTTAATGGCTTATTGTATGATTTGTCTTCTTTACCCTAGCGAGTGTAGAGGTGGACAGCTGATCTGTGGTGAGAAAGGATTTTTTAAAAAAGTTTTTAAATAGTTACAATATGTCATGTAACTATAGTTAGTCCAACTTTTTTCATTAAAACATGCATTTGAAAAATTCCACTGTAGGAAACTGTGCAACAACCACTCCCTCCACGAAAGTAGCTACAGTCCACCCAATGCCATCTTTTCCACAATACTCTTCAGGAACTACCACTAAAACTACTAATCTAAAACCAGACACAAGTGCAGAAACCACAACTACAACATCAGTTATACCTACACCACAGACAACAATGACCATGACATCAACCAACAAAATACCAGAGACAACATTAACTGAAGCTACAGCTCCACCAGAGACAACATTGACTGAAGCTTCAACTCCACCAGGGACAACATTGACTGAAGCTTCAACTCCACCAGGGACAACATTGACTGAAGCT
>JBBIGC010046516.1:0-11579 GCA_037576955.1 Lepidarchus adonis | reverse complement strand
AAAATAGTAGGGGGCCAAGAACTGAGCCCTGTGGGACACCACACAAGAGAGGAGCGGAAGAGGACACATGGTCACCAAGGCTAACACAGAACGTTCTCCCCGCCAAGTAGGACCGAAACCACTCCAGTGCTGTGCCCCTGATACCCACCCACTGCTCCAACCGAGAGAGTAAAAGTCATAGCTAATAAATATTATTGGTATGCATGGGTATAGAGTACTGGGGCTTGGATGGGGCTTGGGTATGGCTATCATGCACAGCCTACGAGGTGAAAAGACAGCATTAGAATCCTACAAGGCCTCCTCCTCCAGGCTTAACATGTGTTGTTAGTGGACATAGCTTCAGTGTCTGGTTAATTTAATTCAAACCGCTTCAACACAATGTGCTGGAGCTCGTATAAAATGACATAAAATCATATATCTAAGACATAGTTCTCCAAAAGATGTCAGACGTTTCAGTTGAGTTGACACTTTAAACAATGAGTCAACACAAAGTGACACTTACCTATTTCCCAATACTCTAACATAAAAAGATGAAAATAACAGGTGTAATTCTGGATACAGCTGGTGCATACTGTAGGCACATTTTTAAATCCTCGATTGGCCAAAATACAAGGGATCCAAAGATTCTCATTGCTGGAGTGAAGGCTGCCTGAGCTTTGGCTTTAATTGGTGATACTGTATGAGGAAATCTATTAATATGGAAGCATACCTGGCTATGACATTTTATAACACCACATGTGAGTCTGTCTACTGTTTTTGTGGGGTCGTAATAACTTCTTGAAACACCCTGGAGCTGACCTTGCAGAAGCTAAGAATTTGATGGGAGAATTGGGAATTCAAGGCAAAGTGAGAGGCATTGAATGTGCTCCAAACATTATTGAATTTAATTTTCGGAATTTAACAGGGAGCCAGTGAAGCTGTTGAAGAATAGGAGTTATGTGTTCAATGCGGGGGGTTCTGTGTTATAATTCGAGCAGCCGAGTTTTGGACCAGTTGGAGTCTTTGGAGGAGCTTGCAAGGGAGGCCAGATAAAAGAGAATTACAGTAATCAAGATGGGAGGTAAACATTGCATGAACAAGAATGGCAGTGCTTTCTTGAGTAAGGGAAGGACGAAGATGAGCAATATTGCGAAGATGAAAATATGACGAACAAATAACATTATTTACCTGAGTCTCGAATGACAAAGTGCCGTCTAGGATAACCCCCAAATTCCTAACTTGAGGGGAAGGAACAACTGGTGAGCCATCAATAATAATGTTAAATTTATTACACTTAGAGTGAATTTAGAACCAATGAGGTGAACATCAGTCTTATCACTGTTAAGTTTGAGGAAATTTGAGGAAAACCATACTTTTATTTCTTGTAGGCAATCTAAGAGGGATGAGGGTGGGAGGACTGAATTTGGTTTTGTGGATACATACAGCTGTGTGTCATCCGCATAACAATGAAAATTTACACCAAATTTTAAAAAAATGTCGCCAAGTGGGAAAAGATAAATTATAAAAAGAAGGGGACCTAACACAGAGCCATGAGGAACGCCACTAGTAACAGGACAGGACTGAGAGCAATAGTTTTTGAGTTGTACAAACTGTGTTAGATTAGTGAGATATGACGTGAAGCAGGCAATAGAAATACCAGTAATGCCAATGGATTCTAGACGGTTGAGGAGAATATTGCGTGAAACTGTATTAAAAGCCCAGAATCAGCTGACATTAATAGATCATTTGTGACTTTTACTAAGACTGTCTCTGTACTATGTTTATGGTGAAATCCAGACTGAAATGTTTCAAGCATATTATTATTGCTGAAGTAAGCGTAAACCTGCTGTGCAAATAGTTTTTCAAGGATTTTTTAAATAAATGGGAGATTTGAAGTTACTGATAAAAATTGGATCAGTGACAGTTTTTTAAGAATATGAGTTATTGCAGCTGTTTTTAAGGATGATGGAACAATGCCAGATGTTAGGGAGGAATGAATAATGTCAGTTATATTTGAAGAAAGAGAGGGCATACAGGCTTTTACCAGTTGTGTAGGCATGGGATCAAGTTTACAGGTAGAAGGTTTAGAGTTATGAATAAGTAGAGAGATATCAGCTACAGATGGAAGTTCAAAAGAAGAAAGAGTGGAAAATGGAGTGGTAGTAATAACTACTAACACTTCTCTTGCTTTTTTCAACAAATACATAAACTCATCATTCACAACAACATAAACAAAAACATGCAAATTTTTGATGCAAGCAGTGGCTGGAACATCAGATTGATCAGATTGCATTTTATTCTTTCAGTTGGCATAGCATAGTCCAAAAGCATGAGAAACAGGTAATACAATCTGTTTTTTTACTAGTAAATTATTATTATTGTTGTTATTATTATGCTAACATATTATTATTATTATTATTATTATTATTATTATTATTATTATTATTAATCATCTTTCAAAATCTTAAGGTTACTTAAAAAATACATGTGTTAAAGAAAAATACACATCTAACAAGAATAGGTGTCATGTGTGCAGCATTATTGCTGTAAGTAATCATTCAAGAAACTTCTGATTGAACTGGGAATGTTTTTTAGATGGAAGTCTGATGAAGATAGAGTAACAATAAACAAAATGGAATAAACTGAAGGTTTCAAACAAGAGTTTAAGAATCTGTAAGTATGAGTAATGGCTGAAGAGGTAGAATATCCACTGATTTACTTTAAACCTAATTCATGTTAGTCATGTTAATTGTTCTTTTATTGCTATCTTACTACCCAGTTCCATTTTTTGAGAGTTGAGCTAAAGTCACTTAATATTTGAATGAACCATGTGTTTAGTCTAAAGCTAGTTTTTCAATCACACAATAGTTCTACTCAAATCTTAAGTAACCTTTTTATTTTGTGTATTCCAGTGTTACTTCATCATGTTGAACACTTCTGTTAATATCTCTGAGGTTAATTTTTTTGTATTTTATTGCATGAATGAAATTCATGTTGGATTTGTGTGGAGCTTTGTTGCGGGGTCACTTTGTTCTCTTGTGGGAACACCAACTCATTCTTGGTTCCTCTGGAACTCTCTCCATGCTGGATGGAAAATTAAACCCACTCAAGTGTTTCCTCTGAACCTCACAGCGTTGGATCTGGTTTTCTGTATTTTTTTATCTGTTGACACGTTGAATGTTTTATGTATCCAAAACAAATCAGTTACATTTATGGAATATTTCATGTTTGGCCTGTGCTGGTCCTGTAGACTTCTGATCCAGGTGTGTGTTTGCATTGAACAGTACCTGGCTGTGATTCATCCAGTTACTTTCTTAAGATATAAAGGAATCAAATACAGAATCGAATCAGCTGCAATTGCTTACTTGTTCTCATCAGGATACGGCTTGTTACTGGTTACTGGAGTATTTGAATTCCCTGACTTCTTTTTCTTATTCATCTGCTTTATTGGCGTGATTGTTATCTCATTCTGCTGTGCATCCGTTCTGTGTAAGCTAAAACATCCAGGACCAGGAGCTAGAGAGATTGCAAAACATAAAGGTAGAGATGTAGGGAATCAACAAAAGAGAAATGCATTTAAAACAATTTTTACTGTGTTAATTACTGTGCTGATGAGCTACTTTCCCTTTGCCTTAATCAGTTTATTTTGTTTAATGAAAGTAGATAAGACACTGATGGACTGTGATATTGTTCCCACATTGCTGTCGCTCAATGTTTACTGTGTGATGTGTCCATCACTGCTAAAATTGTACAAGGAAGGTCATCAAAAATGCATCAGCAATCAATGAAGAAATCAGGTCAGTTTATAAAAGTGGTAAATTATATACATCATAATCACTCCCTGTATGAATGTCTATTTTTTTTTCTGTATTTTACATGATGTTTTATAAAGTAATAAGTTGATGGATTTTCGCAAAATCCAAAGGTTCTTTGAAGTCAATTGATGAGGCATGAAAAATGTCTTTTAGAGATTTATTATAGAAATAATAGAAGTAGTATTTTCTTCTATTTTTGGATATTTTCCACATTTGTTTCAGGCCTTCAAACAAAGTTTAAAATATCACAAAGATAACCTGATTTAAAACAAAAACAGGTTTAAATGATAATTGTGTTTTCTTTCATGGTATGGTGGGTACATCAGTCATGGGTGACTTCCATAAGTGTGAAGATATCATTAGGACAGATTTATATATTGGGAATTTGAGAGACCAGTGCTTGCCTCTTTCCTAAAAAAACACATTTATGTTATTTACTCATGCTTTTTATGTTGTTTACCTAAAATGAACAGTTCAACTGAATTATCAAATGTCAAATTCTAGTTGTTACTGAATTTTAGTTTTACTAATGGATGGAATCTAAAAACATAGTGATGGGTGATTACTGAGTACACTGTTTTAACTTTATATAGTAACTTGTTCTGTTACAATGCATGGAATTAACATTCTGAGATTGAAACATCTGTCATGTATTAGAATTAAATCATTTGAAAAATGCTTGTCTCATGAAATTAATGCCACCTTGCCATATCCCTCCCTAAAATTCTTGCAAATTTGACTATTAGGTGGGTAGCAATGCAATTTTCCATTGCTGCCAGATGTCATGCCTTCAAAACTAACATCAGTCCAGTATAATATTAAATGAATAGAGTCAGAATTAGCTTTTTTGGCCAAGTACAGTATGTTCACACACACAAGGAATTTGACTAATTGTGTCTCTATAGTGCTAGTAAGTCAATCCATGTGTTACACACAGTAATATTCAACACAGAACAGCTATGTACAATACACAATATACAATATGACTATACAATAAACAATACAATTTACTTTATACAGCACAATATACCACACAAATACAGTCTATGTACAGCAAGTAAAATAAGTCACCAATTTACTAAGAAAGTACATTTCTAAAGGTGCTACTGAAATGAAATTCTCACCAGATGTTGGTAACAACCCATCCATCCAATGCAAAGGAATCAAACCATAGGTCTCACGCAAGATAAATCTAATGATGGATAAAACCAAAGAGCCCTCTCAAGACCTTTGCAACCTTATTGTTGCAAAACATTCTGATGGCATTGGTTAGAATTTCTATGCTGGGGCCATAATCCAGAAGCGGAAACAACATAATTTTACCTTAAACCGGCCATGACCAGGTTTTCCACTCAAGATTTCAGACAGAGAAGTGAAAAGAATTATGAAAAGAGTTGGCCAAGAAGTTTAAAAAACCTGCAATTAGCAGGTACGATTGTTTCAAATAAAACAATAAGTAATGCACTCAAGCATCTGTATGCATGTTCACCATGCAAGACTCCATTGTTGAGGTAAAACATGTTGATGCATATGTACGTGCCAACATTTAGACAAGCCTGTGAAATACTGGGAGAATATAGCCTAGTCTGACGAGTCCAAAATGTAACTTTGGATGTCATAATACACAACATGTTTGCAGGTCAAAAGGCATTGTATATCACCTCCCCAAAAGACAGCATTGGCACACTTCATATAATTGAAGGAAGAATGACTGGAAGAATGAAGTAAAAATCTGCTGCTATCTACCTGGGTGTTGAAGATGAAACAATGGTGGATGTTTCAGCAAAACAATGATCCCAATGTCAATGCCAGTCAAGGAAACTCTCAATAGGTTTATATATAGAGAAAGAAACTACAGCTGCTAGAATGGTCCAGCTAATAATCTGACCTAGAACATCTATGGAGTTCACAGTAGGGGCCCAAGAACCCTTCAAGATTTAAAGACTGTTTGTGTGGAACAATAGGCCAAAATCTCACTTTCTCTATACAGCAGGCGGCTTTAAGCTTCATCTTTTGTACAAGTACTTCAGTACATTTTCCCTGTGTCATTCCATTTTATTACACATAAATTAGTGTATTTGCATGTGTGGATTGCGTGCTGGAGGAGAGACGATGGTAGAGGAAGTGACCAGGATATAAGTTTATCAACCCATTAATAGGAAGACTCAAAAGAAACTCAGAGACAAATCTTCTTATTTATAGTGTTTGCTACAATACATTTAATTTGACATTTTTTCATTTGTCCAATGCAAATTCTAAGGTACAGGAACAATCAAGCATTTTATCTGCACAGAACAACAATGAAGTGAGTGCTATTATAAAGGCCAACACATTTCCTCTTAGATAATAAATACAGATGACAAGCTACAACATTAAGCATGAATGGAAAATTATTATTTGCACACCACTACCGTACAGGTTGGACTAATGTGTATGTCTATGATAGGTTTAGGTCCACTAGCTTTAAAACAGAAAGTACAGTTGGATCAATATCAGCACCTGTAAAGGCAATATCAACTATTCTGATGCACATGCACACTACTGAGTGTCGCTGGAACACATTGCAGAAAATTAAGCTCAAATAAAACAAATGTTGTGTTACCAATTACAACACATCATGCATTTTGCTGGTTAGAAATGGAAATTAAAAAAAAAAAACTGTCCATGGTTGCTGCCTAATCAAGAGAACACAATAATTATCCCCAAATAATCCCCAAAACATGCACCATGTAAAAGAGAAAAAAACATCATGGATTCTCCAATATTTGCAGCCACATATTTGTATTTTACTATATTTCCACAGTAAAATCTAAGCACTTTTGACATTAGGTGTTGAGGGAAAAAATCATGCTTTGACTCCAGCACATCTGCTACATTACATGAAAGCCATTGGTGGAACAAGTGGGTGAAACAGTAAGTGTGTCACCTCATAGAGACTGTGCCAAATGCTGATGAAATGCACTTATTTTCTATGACTTGAGTAAGCTACACTTTCCAAATAATGTTCTAATAATTTTATAAAAGTCAGGCTCCTGATTCAGTATTACAATGCATAACGATTTGCAGCTGGTTAGTAATCTATACCTGCCATCCCTGTTTTTGCACCATGTAAAAAGAGAAGAAAGCAGTTTCTTATGGATTCTCTAGTATTTACAGTCACAATCTGTATATGAATAAACATGCATGGAATATTAATTGCAGTTTATTGTAGAACACTGGGATGAGAAAGTATGTTACCATGTAGCAACAAGGAGCAATAAAGTACTTTATCAATAAATTCATATTTCAAGGAAGAAGAAGGGTTTCAAATAAAAACTTCTGCGACAGACTTTTAAAAATATATATATAATATTATAATAAATAACATTTTAATGTAAAAATGGCAGATTTTATATCTGTTATGAAATTCTAATGGATTAATTTTGTAACATTGCCTACATTTCATTATCAACATTACTGTACTATACTGCACTAAAACAACTGTTTTCACCATTATTCATTTCTTAATCAATAATCTTTTGTAAGAATTCTACTTGCCATGTATTGCATATGTGCACATTACATTTTTTAACAATTATAATAAATCTTTGACACATACAGTATATATGTATAATTAATAATAAAAAAAGAAGAACAATACATGAGTGAGTAAACAAAACAGGGGTGTGGATGTGGTTGGTGTGCCAATAAAATTTATTGTTTATTATAATTTATTATACTATTAAACCATTATATAAGGATGTAATGCAAATATATGATAGATGTACTGTAAGTGATGTGATTACTTGAAAAAGCATGCTTTGAATAGAAGGTGTGTTCCATTATAATTGCTTTGTTTAACTATCTTTTCACAAAAGCTTCAAGAAGACTTAGTCTGACTTAAGTCTGACCTAATAATCAGGTAATTTTTATTTAATTTTCTTTTCTTTTTTTATTAGATCATTGGTTCTATAATCTTTTGTACATACTATACATACTGTACATACATACTGTACAGACAACTGTAATGTAGCTCTCATTTATTTATTATAAGCTAACCAAGTAAAATGTGAAATATTAAAATTAGTCTCTTTTAGCAGCTGCAACCAATGAAACTGCTCATTTACTTTTATACTGGTGTTTCTACTAATAGCTGAGTAAGTATCTGAGCCACTTTGACAAGGACCTTATTGTGATGACCAGACAAATTAGTCAGAGCATCTAGAAAACTTCTGGAGTGTTCCAGGTGTGCAGTAGTTGGTACATACCAAAAGTGATCCAAGAAAACTGGTGACTTGGCCACAGTGTCATGGACATCCATGGCAATGTGTGGGGAGTGAAGGCTCTGGTCCGATACCACACAGAATCTCTTGTTGTACAAAAATCAATGTTGGCTATAATAGAAACGTGTCAGAACACACAGTGCACCACAGTCAAAATAGCTTTGGCTGCATGGGAGGACATAGACAATATTAGGAAGATCATGGAGAAGCGGTAAGGGACATATTAAGCACAAATCATGTTTTACCTTTTATAAGTACACATATTGTACTGCTATCTGAATTCATTGACAGAGGTGTAGTGACTTTTACTTGTCTATAACATCATGCACCAGTGGGTGGGGAAAACAACATTATACAATTGTGTTTTACCTCTCTCTCCAACTACTCATCAATCAAACTGTGTCTTTTAGCTCAGAAGCCTTTCATTATGTTATTTGTGCTCAAAAATGCATCACAGTATACAAAGAAAATGAGCTATACATTATAGTTTTTAAAGTTGTTTGAGATTGCATTACTTTAACTTGTATTTTAGGAGGCCCATACAAAGGAATTTAGCTCTGTTATTTTCCCACCATGCCATCTCCTTGTTACTTTAGTGGGCGACAGGGGGAAAAAGGTACTATAATGAAATTTTCTATAATGTACTATGATGAAAAAAAGAATACATTACTTTAAAGCAGGAGTGCCCAAAGTCGGTCCTGGAGGCCGGTGTCCTACACAGTTTGGTAGTTCCCTTCCCTTCAAACGCACTCCCTGAACCTGGCAATTAACAAGTGAGTCTTATCAAACTGTGCTCGAAAGTGGCCCTTCAGGACCTGAGATGGGCATGCCTGCTTTAAAGGCTACAGCATAATACATATTAAGCTATATGATCGATACATAGCATTTTAAAACCGAAACCATGAAGAGGTACTTCAATCATACCTTACTTTTTCTTTTTGCCTAGACTGCATGCATCTGTCAGTACTGTATGTGACATTTTGAAAACAGTAAACCCTATGTAGTGATTCACACACCTCAGGCAAATCAAATGTTTGATATAAAAAATGGGTATAATACCTTGTTGATGGGCTAACCAGAGTGCACTGCCAATAATCTTTAATGAAGTTTAAACTGTGAAGTGCCTTTCTTCCACAAGGCAAACACTTTTTTCTTTGAAAATTCTTCCTATATACAAGTACATCTAAAAAAATTGAATATTGTGAAAAAGTTAAATATTTTTTGACATTCCTTTCAGAAAGTGAAATCCATATATTATAGATTCATTACACACAGAGTGAAATATATCAGGCCTTTATTTCTTGGAATTTTGATGATTATGGCTTTCAGATAATAAAACCCCCAAATTCAATGTCTCAGAAAATTAGAATACTGTGAAAAATGTCAGTCTTGGAAAGTCATGGTGTCACACCCTAATCAGCTAATTAAGTCAAAACACATGAAGAGGTTTCCTGAGCCTTTAAATGGTCTCAGTCTGGGTTAGGAGCCTCCACAATCATGGGAAAGACTTGACAGATGTCCAGAAGACAATCATTGACAGCCTCCACAAGGAGGGTAAGCCACAATAAGTCATTGCTAAAGAATCTGGTTGTCTCAACAACAGGGACAACTGCAACCATGAGAGGATTGCAAAGCAAAATCCATTCAAGAATTTTGGGGATTCTCACAAGGAGTAAGCTAAGGATTGAGTCAGTGCATCACGAGCCACTATGTACAGGCAAATCCTAGTCATGGGCTACAAATGTTGCATTTCTTGTGTCAAGCTACTCCTGAACCAGAGACAACCTCAGAAGCATCTTACCTGGACTAAGGAGAAAAAGCACTGGACCATTGCTCAGTGTCCAAAATCTTCTCAAATGAATATATACTTTGCATATAATTTGGAAATCAATATCCCAGAGTTTGGAGGAAGAGTGGAGAAGCACAGAATCCACGTTGCTTGAAGTCCAGTGTGAAGTTTCCACAGTTAGTGATGATTTCGGGGCCATGTCATCTGCTGGTGTTGGTGTTTTCTGAAGTCCACAGTCAATGCAGCATCTACCAGGAAATCTTAGAGCACCTTCCTTATTTTCCAGCAGGACTTGGCACCCGCCCACACTGCCTATTCTAATTTTCGGAGAATTATTAGTGAATTAGTGAAATTAGTGAATTTTAGTTTTTATTATCTGTAGGCCATAATCATCGAAATTCCAAGAAATTAAGTCTTGACGTATTTCACTCTGTGTAATGATTTTATATAATATATACATTTCACTTTCTGAAAGGAATGTCAAGAAACATTGAATTTTTTCATGATATTTTAAACAGACATGGTGCTCTTTCTTATGAAACATTGGTTGTTTTGATGCTAAAAATGGCAAAGCTATACCGTAGCTCACCTGGCCTCAAGCTGTTTTGGGAAAATTAGTAAAACTATGACTAATCTCCACAGTAATAAAACATGAATCTGAACATTTTGTTTGTCCAAGTCATTACTAATTTCAGAATTTTCCTGTTTTCATTACTGCAGGATGTTTCAAACAGACAAAAATTCCTCTTCAAATTCTAAATATATTTATGAATGTCTGGGCAAGATTCATGTTGGATTCATTCTGACCTACATTATAATATCACTCTGTATCATCTTTGGAATACCAGGCCATTCTTGGATCCTCAGGCGCTCCCTCCGTGCAGGCTGGAAAATCAAACCCACCCAGGTCTTGCCCCTGAACCTCACTCTGCTGGAGCTTGTGTTCTGCATGTTTTTAATTTTCGATATGTTGAACACATTTCTTCTTCAAAGCCCAATAACTACGTCTGTTAAATATGCAGTTTTTGGCACAACCTGGGCTTGCAGGCCTCTGATCCAGACGTGCATTTGTTTGGAACAGTACCTGGCTGTGGTCCATCCAGTAATGCTGCTGAGATATAGCAGAATCCACTACAGAGCTATATCAGCTGCTGTAGCTTGGTTGATGTCATTAGGATATGGCCTGTGTCTCGGCTTATCAGTTCTAACATTTCCTGACTTTATAATTGTTTTAGTCTTCTTTGCAGCAGTAGCTGTGATCTCGTTTTGCTGTGTGTCTGTTCTGTGTACCCTGAAACACACAGGGCCTGGAGAACCACAGCTCACAATGGAGAGAAGAAGAGATGGAGGAAACCAACAAAAGAGAAAAGCTTTTAAGAATATCTGTGTTGTGTTGCTTTCTGTGTCCATAAGCTACTTTCCACAAGTGTTAATTATTGTACTTACTAAGGTCCAAATTGATCCATGGATTTTAAAGTGTGACATTATTCCCATTGTTTCTTCCATCAATATAATTCATACAATGCTTTTAATACTGCTAAAACTTTAGAAGCAGAGAGAGGTAGAGATAGAGATAGGGATAGAGATATATAGAGACAGAGAGAGACAGATATATAGAGAGATAGATATATATATATAGAGAGAGAGAAAGACAGACAGAGAAAGATAGATAGATAGATAGATAGATAGATAGATAGATAGATAGATAGATAGATAGATAGATAGATAGATAGA
>JBBIGC010046507.1:0-11579 GCA_037576955.1 Lepidarchus adonis | reverse complement strand
CTGGTCGCTATGGTAACGTGTAAACGTTCCTTTCAGAATAAGAGTTCAGTGCTGTTGTGGTGATCTCAGGGTTTTCTTCCATGACTTTCATCCAGAATAGCGGCAAAGTTGAGTCTCTAACACACTTAGATGCTAGGAATTGAGAATGTATTATTAAAGTTTACATTTTTTGTACGGCCCGGTTTGAAATGCTCGGAGGTTGGGGACCACTGCTTTAGTGGTTTCTTTAATAGTATGTGTTGTAAGCACCAAAATACTCATGTGAATGTACTTGTTTTAGGCCTTACTAGTCATGTTCTGACCACATATTCCCGCTTGGATGGACATTATTGAGTGATGGACCAGTCTGGTGTGTAAAAACCCAGCAACACCAATGCAACACACTCATACTAGAATCACACACTAGTGTGTCAGTGTCACAGGTGTGATGAGAATGGTCCACCACCCAAATAATCTGTCAGCAGTATCCTTGTGAGCAGAAACTGACCATTGATGGACCTGTTTGGCCAGTAAGTGTTAGTATAGTTTGTGTGTTGTGTAAGTGTATGACCAGTGGATATGCAACACTATTTGTTTCACTGATTGTGGTAAAACGGTCTGGACTGATTCTAACCACGTTGGACGAATGAGATAAGTTCTCTGTGTGGGGGCAGGAAGAGACGAAAGGAACAAGCAAAGCCATTGTGTCCATGCAGACATTGATCGTTTCTCTCTCTCACTTTACCACATGACTTAAACAGCACGTTGGCCATGTGGTTTCAGTGTCCATCTGCTCAAGAGCTTCTTCTTTCTGCTGTTTGCACAAGCAGAGTGTGGATACCATTATCTATACAGCCCTAGACATGCCTTAATCTATACATCCAAGCCATCTGCTCAGAGGACATATGGGAAATCAACCTTAATATGTTGGCTGCCATTAAAGCAGCGATATTCTAGTTGATCTACCTGATCTCATGACTCCATCCTCAGTCCTGAGTTTACTTTCTTTCCATCTTATTTTCAGTATATTTCCAGTCATACACACGACTAACTTAGAACAATTGACATACATTAGTCATAGCTCAGAATCGTAATCACATTGCAGCACACCATGTCATAGGATGTTCTTTTTCCCCTAAGAAGCCTAATCTCCTCTATCAGATTGACTATTCTCTCTAAATAGAAATGTGTCAGCATTCTGCTTCTGTAAAACCAAACAACCACAACATGTGCTTCATCTTTTCTGATATTTTGCCAGACAGTCAGTCATTTACTCGATTTTATTATTTCCAGGATTGACTGTACAGTTTCTCACAAAAGTGAGTAAATATATATCTTTTCATGGGACGACACTGAAAATATGACTCTTGGATACAATGTAAAGTAGTCAGTGTACACCTTATATAACATTGGCTGTCTCTCAAAATAACTCAACACACAACTGTTAATGTTTCAACTGTGTTTTCAACGAAGGTGAGAATAACCCTTAGTAAAAATGTCCAAATTGTGCCCAAAGTGTCAATATTTTGTGTGACCACCATTATTTTCCAGCACTGCCTTAACTCCCTTGGGCATGAAGTTCACTAGAGCTTCACAGGTTGCCACTGGAATCCTGTTCCACTCCTCCATGATGACACAGAGCTGATAAATGTTAGAGATCTTACACTCCTCCACCTTCTGTTTGAGCACCTTTACTCTCAGTTTCTTTAGGAAGATAGTTGTCATCTTGGAGGTGTGTTTATGGTCGATATCATGTTGGAATACTGCCCTGTGGCCCAGTTTCTGAAAGGAGAGCATCGTCAATGAATTGTAGCTCCCCAGTGCTGGTAGCACGCATGCAGCCCCAAACCATGACACTCCCACCACCATGCTTGACTGCAGACAATACACACTTCACCTGGTTGCTGCCACACATGCTTGACACCATCTGAACTAATTAAGTTTATCTTGATCTCATCAGACAACAGGATATTATTCCAGTAATCCATGTCCTTAGTTTGCTTGTCTTCAGCGAACTGTTTGCAGGCTTCTTGTGCATCATCTTTAGAAGAGGCCTTCTTTGGGGATGACTGCCATGCTGACCAATTTGATGCCATGTGCAATGTATGGTCTGAGCACTGACAGGCTGAACCCCCACCCCTTTAATTTCTGCAGTAATGCTGGCAACACTCATACATCTAAAAATACAACCTCTGGACATGATGCTGAGCATGTGCACTCAACTTCTTTCGTCATCCGTGGCAAGGCCTGTTCTGAGTGGAACCTGTCCTGTTAATCCGCTGCATGCCACCTTGGTTTTGGAGTAATCTTTGATGGCCAAGCACTCCTAGAGCAGGTAACAATTCTCTTCAACTTTCTCTGTTTGTACACAGTCTGTCTTTCCAAGCCTGATGAGCCTCAACTCATTTTCTGAAGTCCTCAGAAATCTTCTGTGTTTGTGCCATCATACAGTTCCAAAACTTCGATCCCTGTTTTTAAATAAAACAGGACGCTAATCCTAAAGCATCACATACTGTTGCCACCCACAGATATGTAATTTTAGATAGTTTTCTTTAAAAAACCAAGCTACGTATGATATTTTTGTCTTAAAATGTGTTAATTGGGTAATTTGTATGTCCGTTTAGCAAATCTGATGATGTTTAAGTCATATTTATGCAGAAATACAGACAATTCTACCGGGTTTACAAACTTTTAAGCACCACTGTATGTATGAATGTATGTACCTATGTATGTATATACTGTAGGCATGTCTGTCTGTCTATATCCAATTAAAGTCACTATTTTAGTCAGGTATGTGTTGTTTTGAGTAGGCTAGTGAAAAACAGAAACTGTTGGATGAGCCTGACACAGGTAGGATCATGAGCACTAATAATGTATAAATGATCGTAATGACCATCTGCTCCCTTATGGAGCTCATACTGTAGATGCAGCTTTTGGCAGAGACACTCGAGTCAGCTTGCTTTGAAAAAGCAGCACTTTGGATTGGCCTACCTTGGCTAAGTTGTAAGAAGAAATGTGTTGAAATTAACTTTGAAATGGGGGTGGGATGTCTACAGAAAAAACTGACACATACACACAAGCCTTATGGTCTTTAAATGTACTTTTAATTTTAATATTTCCTGATTTTATTACATAGATTGGTGTATTGAATTGAATTGACTTAAATGTGCATTATTTTGGATAAAATATATTACATTAACATGATTAATGCCAACAAAAAAATATCTTGATATTTAAATATATCTTAATTAATTCAGAGTAGAGATAAATATTATTTAAATTCAATCAGTCAGTTCTTTTTTGTGTATTTTGTTCTGAAATATCTTCTAATATCTTCTAATATCATCCTAGAGTGGTGTCTGCCACTGGTTGAGAAGATTATTCTCCTCCATCTGCAGTATGTCCAGTTTAGCCCAGCATCTCAGGTTTCCTCTTGCTTGAATTCTCCAAAAATCAGCAACTTTCACCATGCACGCAAGGCAAGCGGCCTAATGTTCTGTCACATGGGGACGTCTTATCCACATTTGTCAGGGTAGGAGTTTAGTGCACCCGTTGTGCTCACTAGCAGCACTTATCCATGAGTTAAATGCATTCAGTCCATCAGTATATGTGTGTGTGTGTGTGTGTTGGGTGTATTTGTGTGTGTGCGTGTGAGGGTGGCTAGCAGCAGATTAGCAGGCGGGAGCTGAGCAGATGGGTGCAGACCTCAGCATCCACATGGCGGGTGCTGGGAGCCTCTTTACAGCTCCTAGCCGGGCCGTATATAAGGACATTGCGGCTGAGCACCAACCTGGTCGAGCTGCATAGGATTCGCAGCAGCTCAGCAATGCAGTAGCTTAGCGCTAGCCTGCTAACATATACTCCAAACAAAGAACCACAATGGATCCTGTGTGAAAATGAGTACTCCTCCTCTACAGAGAGCACAATTTAATGCTCAATGACTTTCTATGTGCTGAATTAATGGGAGGAAAAAATGTATTATGTTTTATTTTGTATTTTTTCCACCAGCAAGTACACTAAAATGCATAGTTGTGTCACAAAAAACTGCGATGTCGAATCCCAGCTCTGGGGTGTCCAGTTCACGGCTGATGTCCAGCACAGGTTCATAGTTCTCGTCCTCAAATACACCTGGAAACTCACAGGGGACTCTCCGAACTGTGCTGGACCTCCAGGACTGGAGCTGGGATCTCCTCATATATTGAAACCTTGTCACTGGTGAACTTTTGTCCAATTGTGAGCAGGTATGTTCTCAACTCATTTTATATTGCACACATTGACTTTGGTATCTCTAAAGAGATGGGGCAGCCATAGCCCAATGGTTAGAGAAGTGGGTTTGTGACCGAAGGGTTGCAGATTCGATTCTCGGAACCGGTCAGCAGACTGAAGTGCCCTTGAGTAAGACACTTAACCCCCAACCGCTCACCATGTACGTCGCTCTGGATAAGAGCATCTGCCAAATGCTGTAAATGTAAATGTCTAAAAGGGCAAGTTTTGTCAGGTGTCACCGATATGCTGTGGTTAGTACTTATCACAAGTTCAATAAAAACTGGTGAATCAGTGATGGCCCTGGGTGCCCAAGACTCAATGATACTCATGGGGAACAAAGGCTAGACCGTCTAGTCGTAGTTGTTTAGCTATTAAGGAAAAATATCCAAAACAATCTGTGGGTGGCAACAGTTTGTGAAGCTTTAGCAGGTGAGAGTCAGGTGTTTTCAATCACAGGAGTGACACTTGGGCATAAGAGGGTGTGCTTTCTTTAAAAACAGACCAAAGTCTGATCTCTAAACACGATTGTGGAACTGTATCATAAATACAGAAGATTTCTGAGTTGGAAAAGGTTACAAATCCTTCACTGGTCTTCACTGATCTACATTTAGATGTGTACAGAGGACTAAACATTGTAAGAGGCAAGTCTTGTCAGGTGACCCTGGTAAAACCGATGATTCAGTGATGGTCTTGGGTGCAAACAGGACTCATTGATAGACATGGGGAGCAAAGGCTAGCTCGTCTAATCCAACCCCATAGAGAGCTACTGCGGACTGTGTAACCACAAAGTCAGATGGATCATGCTAACTACCAGAAGTTACTATTTTGTGCATCAGAACTGGACCTTGAAGCAAAGTAAGAAGGTGGCCTGATCTGCTGAATCACATATTCTTTTACATCATGTGGGTGGCACGTTGCATTTATATCTCTTAACTGGGTAAATTATGGCACCAGCTTGCACTATGGGAAAGAGGCAAGCTGGCGAAGGCAGTTTTTTTTTTGGAGGTGTGATCTTAAACTTTTGATCGGGACTGAACATCTATATACATAATAATGCAAACTTGCATTTTCATATATTTTTTTCTGATGAAATGGGTAAAGAGTGTATTTCTTTTCTATTGATGATTCTGGGAGAGAAATTTACATGGATGACATATTTCTGTAACTAATGGTTAATTTGTGGCGCCTGAATGTTTTCCCTATCGAATCAAAAATGACATGGCTCATATAGAACATGTGTCAATGTAAAGTGGATAAATACCTTGTAGGTATATAAACTACAAAGTATTAATAAAACTTGTATAAGAGAGAAAAATATTCAATTACAAGTGAATATAAGTTGTGTAACAATATTTTAAAGAGAAAGTTTACATCATTTTAATTTTCAACAAAAAACAAAAAGAATCATGTGAACAGTTTGTTGCAAATTAACCAAAATAAATGGTCCAAAATGAATAAAATCTGTAATAAAAGCCTTGCTGTATTAACCTACATTAGGACTGAAAACATTTATTATTATTTAAAATTTTTATACATATAAAATAGCAAAATAGCAATATATAAAATATATTAATAAAAAATTAAATTAAATTATATAAAAAAATTAAATAATATAAAATATAGCAAAGCAGCGCTGATATTTGTGATCGCAGTGTGATGTACAATATGATAATTATAATTATATATAACTGCTTACAACTGTCATAACTTAAATTTTTTTTTCATATTCCATATACAGTATTTGTATAGTTTTCTATTTCATATTCTGTACAGCTTTGTATTTACTTATTTATATTCACTATATATAGCCACTGTATAGCTTGCACTCTCATTACAGCCTATACATACCTATAGCTACAGCACATTCTCAACATACCTCCACACTGTGTACATTGTAATATTACCATTTCTATAATAGACCATTTTGTAATTTTTGTAATATACTACATATTTATATTATTGCCAACATATATCTGTAATATATCTATATTATGGCTAAAGCACTTCTGGATGGATGCAAACTGAATTTCGTTGCCTTGTACCTGTGACGTACAATGACAATAAAGTTGAAATTCATTTAATTTTGTAATGTTCTTGGCTGAGAAACCTTGGGGATGTAGCATGTAGCATGTAGCATGTAGCACGTAGCACGTAGCACGTAGCACGTAGCATCCTACATCTCCTACAAGGCCCTACATCTCAATGGCATTGTCTAATGGCGGTGGCTTCTTTCAGGAGGATAATGCGCCCAAGAAGTAGAGTTTTAGAGACCAAAGGACCCCACACACCATGTTGTCAGGCAGTGCTGAGGCAAGAAGTGAAGTTTGATTGTGATACTTCATTTGCTCACTCACTCTGTCACTCAGTCATTCACTCACCTCCTCCCCCTTCTCTCAGCGTGTGGCGGCTGCAGTTAGTCATCATTTCCTTGTGGCGCTGCATGGCTGCTCTGTAGACAGCCGTGCCGAGCGAAGCTGTTTCCTGGTTACGTGTGGGGGTTTGCATGGGGAGGATCAGACAGCCATGCTCTAATAAGGACTAATTATCTCTCCTCAGTGGGGCTGCTCTGCCGAGGGTCGGGGGGTAGAGCAGGGTCGCCAGCAAACATCACCAAGCAGCCACCAACCTGCTGTTTCACTCTGTTCATACTGCGGGCAATTACGAAAATACGCATTTCTAGGCAAACTTCCTTTCAAGCCACGAAGCTTGTCTTTGATCTCCGGAAATACTGCAGTTATCTCCACTCCCATGCAGTAAAACACATTTAGTTATTTTTGTTTGTTATATATTTTCTAAATTACAGTCCTGATCAAAAGTTTAAGACAAATGGCAAAAAAAATCTTATGTTGCATGGTTGGATCTTAACAAGGTTCTAAGTAGAGCTTCAACATCTACAAGAAGAAATGGAAGTGAGACAAAACATTTTGAGCAATTTATTGAAACCAATGCTTAAACTGAAACAGGCTTTTTCACAGCTAATCACAATTTTAGGACCACATGCCAAATCTGTGAAAGAATGTGGATTTATTGCCATTTTCTGTCAGATTCACAGTGTCATGATGTTCTGATGGCAATGGCAAAATACTTTCCCTTTTTAAAGTGGTCGGGTTGTTGAACTGCATAAGCAGGTCTCTCAGCTCCATCGCTGCTGAGGTCAGACGCAGTGAGACAGTTATTTGGAATTTCTTACATGATCCTGAGTGTTAATGAACAAAAAAGTCAAGTGGAAGATCCAAAAAATTTCACCAGCACTGAGCCGGAGGACACAATTGGCTGCTCCGTCAAGACACTGGATGATCCTCGACCCAAATTAAGGCCATTACTGGTGTCGACTGCAGCCCCATCACCATCAAACGCATCTGAGACTGAAGGGCTTCAAAAACAAAAAACTTCTTCAAAGGTCTCGTCTCCTTGACGCCACAGAACTGGACGTTTGGACTTTGCAGTAGAGAATCAAATATGGGACATTGAAAAGTGGAAGAAAGTTTTATTCTCTGATGAGAAAGAATTTAACCTTGATGGACCTGATGGTTTCCAACATCACTGCCATGACGAGCAGATCCCACCTGAGGTGTTTTCTATGCCCCACAGTGGAGGAGGTGCTATAATGGTCTGGGTGCTTTTTCCTTCAGTGGAACAATGGAGCTTCAGGAGGTGCAGGGGTGTCAAATGTCCGCTGGCGATGTCCAGATGTTGCAGAGAACATATCTCATGACTGAGGACCCTCGTCTGTGTGGTAACGACTGGGTTTTTCAACAGGACAACGCTACAGTACACAATGTCCACAGGACAAGAGACTTCTTCCAGGAGAATAACATCATCCTGCATGTTCTCCTGATCTAAATCCAGTTGAGAACCTTTGGGGATGGATGGCAAGGGGAGTTTACAAATATGGACAACAGCTCCAGACAGTAGACCCTTCGTGCGGCGTCTTCACCACTTGGAGAAATGTTCTCACTCACCTCATGGAAACACCTGCATCAAGCATGAAGTGATGAACAATAACGGTGGAGCTGCTCATTACTGAGTTCATGTTTGGAAATTTGATTTCTGTTTTGGGAGGTTTACTGTGTTTTTTTGGGAGGTGTGGTCCTAAACTTTTGATCAGCCTGTTTCAGTTTATTCAATAAATTGCTCAAAAAACATTTTGTCTCACTCCCATTTCTTCTTGTAGATGTTGAAGCTCTACTTGGATCCTTGTTAAGATCCAACCACACAACATATGATTTTTTGCCATTTGTCAAGTGATCTTAAACTTTTGATTTATATCTATACACATAATAATACAAACTTGCATTTATATTTATTTTTTTCTGATGAATTGGGTTAAAAGTGTAAGGAGAGAAATTCACATGGATGTCATACAATATTTCTATAATTAAATAATGTTAATTTGTGACGTCTGAATGTTTTCCCTATCGAATCAAAAATGACTTGATCTTAGTACTTTGGCTCATATAGAACATGTGTCAATTTAAAGTGGGTAAATGCCTTGTAGGTATATTATTGGCAAAGTATTAATAAAACTTGTATAAGAGAGAAAAATATTCAATTACTAGTTATGTAACCATATTTAAGAGAAAGTTTATATTAAATTTCAGCAATGAAATCAAACAAACTAATCTGAAAAGACAGTTTGTTGCAAATTAACAAAAAAAAAATGGTCTGAAATGAATAAAATCTGTAATAAAAGCCTTGCTGCATTAACCTACATAAAGATTGAAAACATTTTGGCTTATTTTATTTTAAATATTTGCTGTTTTATATACAATATAGCCAAGCAACGCTAATATTTGTGATGGAAAGTCTTATAAAGACTGTTATCTGATGTCAGCCACTTCCTTTTGACCCTCTTTTTCCAAGCTTAAATCTTATTAGCACGCTTGCGGCTGATGATGATGACCTTTGAAGGCTGCATATTTGCTTAAGGCAATGACGCTACCAGTCATAGTCATGGCCTTTTGGCAACATTTGTGTTTTGGTTTCTCTGTGTGCTTTTAAACCGCATGTGTTTTCTGTATGTTCTGGTCTGAGAGGTGCGGACCCTGTTTTTGGACTTCGAAGACAATGGGACACTACACCTACAGTGTAAAAATGGCACTTCCTACCCAGTGTGTAAGCATGTGTATGTGTTGTCTGCTTGGGAGTTAACAAGCAAGTCTGGAGTCTTGCCAAATCGTTGACTGCTTCATTCTTTAGCCTCTTGAGGATGAAGTACTCACTTGAAGGAGTAGAGAGGCCTCGTGGGAAACCCATATTATTCTCTAAATGGAGAGGATCCACATTAACACTGTACATACAGCTCACACTGCATACACTTTCTTCTTAAAACCTAAAATTATGTGATTTATGTGATTTATGTGTGTGTGTGTGTGGATAGACTATGCTTCTATAGTCTTTCCATAGTTTTTGTAAGCGGCTTGGTCCAGTCAAATTTCTAACAACTGCAAACATGGTATTTTTTCTGACAGTTATTTATATATTAATCAAATTTGACAGTATGTGTTCTATTTGTGCCTGTTTATTAGGTAACTCGAAGGTACACAAAAATGAAAGCATCCTGTTGGATTATTTTGCTGAGTTACTAGCAAAATAGTTTGACAAATGGCTAGCATGATGCTAGCAACATATCCCAATAAACGTATAAATCTACCCATAAACAACATATAAATCTACCCATAAACAGTGACTCTGCACGCTCCACCTGTTCAGTTTATACAGGAAATATGATAGAAATATAGCCATCATATCTAAAGAGCATTTTTGAAAAACTAAATGAAAACTCATTGACCTGGTTAGCAAGCCTCTCAAAGATCATAAACTAGCTTCAAAAGGCACAACAACTTCACAAATGAAAGTTCACTGACAAACATACAGCTGCTGGTAAAACGTTTTTATCATAGTAATGTCCAGGGGAAAATGAGCATGAAAATTAACATATTGAGGCCAAGTTACAGCATTTGTTTGCTGTGTCTTCTCATATAAACGAACAGCTGATCCCAAGAGTTTAAACAGCATTAATCTGACAGTAAACACTTGCAGCACATGTTTGAGGCTTGTGTCTACGTCTAACTGCTGTGAAGGGTAAGAGATGTCTTTCTTCTTCTGACACACCTACATAAATTTACATGAGAAAAACTGGAAAATATGTAACCAGACATACAGGTAAAATCTCCACCCATTTTTTTATGCCACGTGTCTACATTTTGTGCTATATCCCACCCCATAAACTACATATGTATTAGGGAGAGCAGCAATTTTTCTGATCCACCGATCACAGAGCTTATACATTTAGGCAGAATGGGTTGGATTTGCTCCTGAAACTGGCAGAAAAGGCTTAGTATCGCATGCCCACTATCTGTGCTTATATATCAGTGGACTGTACAGAGATTATGCCAGTGTAAGGGGCATAAACTTGCGCAAAAAGTTGTGGGTCACTTTTATTTTGAAAAGTGGTGGGTCACCCATGTGATCCTGGCAGACATGCACCTTATGGGCTTACAGTTGGCTGACTATAGGCCAACAGGTGCTGCTCAATTTATCAGCTCGCCTCTACCAAATTCTAGCCTCCTATCAACTCTCAGTAATGACAGTACTGTGGTACCAACCTCATTATTTCCAGTTATGTACAAACTGTAGCTCATCCTTTTCTTGTGCTAGCCATCTTCTAGCCCTTCACCGTTGTCACTTTCTAACCACAGGACCACAAGACATCTACAACTAATTCAAAATGCAGCATAACATCTGGTTTACACCAATGCTCACACACTGCGACTCTTCGCTGGGATTCTGTGGAACCCACACTATGCTCCTCTACAAAGCCAACATGGCCAACTCTCGTTTACCTCTCTGCAATGATCAAACCATTGGTCACAGCCTTGCGTCGTGAAGCATCATGCAGAGCCTGAACGAATCCGCCTCTCAAAAATCAAAGACAGACTGACCATTAGCTCTGACCATCTTCAAACGATGACTGAAGAACCACCATCTCCAAAAACCTCGGACAATAACTTCAAACTTCAAACTAGCAGCATTTTACAAAAAATAAAAAAAATGCAAGGATGAACTTCACCTCTGGAAGAATCTTGGTTGACTAGTAGCTCTTAACTGAAGTCTAGGTTTACTGGTGTAAATATGTATGGTCCATGGTGGTCTTTTGCTGGATACAATGAGTCCCCAACCACCGGGCCGCGGATCATTTCGAGTCGGGCTGCGGGCCGGTACCGGGCCGTAGAAAAAATCAAAACTCTTTTTTTTAAAAATACGATCTCAATCCGTAGCATCTAAGTGTGTTAGAGACTCAACTTTGCCGCTATTCTGGATGAAAGTCATGG